>JAOBYE010205437.1:0-17269 GCA_025403585.1 Parazoanthus swiftii
ACTACTACTACTATTACTACTACTACTACTACTACTACTACTGCTACTATTACTACTACTACTACTACTACTACTACTACTACTACTATTTCTACTATTTCTACTGCTACCGTTACTATACTACTGCTACTACTACTGTACTATTACTACTATTGCTACAACTACCAATACTAATATAATACTACAAATACGAAAACTGAATACTGAATAATCATCATCATCATCATCATATTAATAATAATAATAATAATAATAATGAAAAGACAAATAACGATAAGTAACAACAATATTCAAAAAGTAACAACTATAATTATTTTTATAGTTATAATAATCAAACTAGTAGTGACAATAAAAATAGTTATTATCATTGCAAACAAAACCAACAAGAACCCTTAGAAACTACAAACCGAAACAATTATTTGTTGTTTAACTGAAAACGATGTGTGGATAGTGAAATAGTGAATAGGACAGGATGCGATACAGTATGGTCCTAAGCCCCATTTATAAGCGCTTGTCCCACACTTGTTTCTACTTAGTTTGATAGATAAAATACTTGTACATAGATGACAGCATTATTAAAGCTGGATAGAAGAAGGACACCCGGAATAACTTTAAGAGCTTATCTTGTTGGGTGGCCATTATATTGGTAGTTAAATGTAAACTTGTCAGGGAAGTACAACTTATAAAGTATTATAATTATTCAGGCAATACACATACACAAACACCTGACAGTCACACATACTCGCGTGCACGCACAACACAAGAGCATGTAGAAGTAGAATATAAGAAAAAAACAAAGAAAACTGACAGAATAATCAAGTATTTACTACAAAAAGAGACAGAAACTGAAAATATTATGCTTTTGATTTAGTTTACTGTTTTTGTTAGAAAAAATGTTCCAGTTAAAGTAGTTTTGTTGCGTTTTAAAGCTTGCAATGTCTGAAACAGCTTAACACTAAAGCTTGTTGCGATGTTTTGTGATTGACTATTGTGCGGAAGATTAGAATCTAAAAGGCCTTGGAATGTGCAGTAAATTTCAACACAGTACAGAACCATAGCAATGGGACATTTTTCCCTGAGGAAGACAGTAAAAAAACAGGGGAATTTTGATGTATCCCGGGGTGGCTTTTCTGCATGAAGTTAGCGGAAGAAGGAATCGAGATTAAATTTCTTGTTGTTCATTATCATCAATACGTCGGTCATTGTTGTTGATCAGTGCGGCAAAGACTGCTAGTTACCTTTAAACGATGTCTTCAACAATCAGACCTGCAAACGATTTATAATTAGGGTTTAGCAAAAGAAAGAGAGTAACTGAATATTGTTTTTTAGAGTGTTTGCCCGCTCAGCAACATGGGGTGATCCGAGACTGAAGCTAATTTATCTCAACACTAACACAAATTGAAGTTCTATTACCAGCATCAAACCAACCGATTAAGCTTCTGACTGAAGTACGGGGAAAACCTCTATCGCGTATAATCGTAATGACAAAACTTTTTTCTCTCTTTACAAATGTTTCATTTACTTCAATAAATAAGGTCATGCAGTGATAACTCTTTGGAAATTCAGGTTTGTCATTTAGCTGTGTCTTAAACAAACATAAGCCTGCTGAGCAGTTTTCTAAACGTATGTCAGGATTAGGAGAAAACCAGACGGTTTTGACGTTTTGAATTCACACTGAGTTAGAAAAAGAATTAACTTTCTTCAATGAAGAACATTCTCTTCAATTGCAACATTGTAACACTAAACAGTTTGCGAATCTTCAGGAGGGTCGAATAAACAGTATTTGAATTTTAGTACGCAGAAGAAACATACAGAAGAAACATACAGAATTATATTACGTACCTCAAAACAAAGGACAACTTTTCTCAGTAGAATACTCGTACTGGACCACCAGTGGAGTGATGTTCTTTGGCATGAGATCCAACAAACCAAACTTTTATAGCATTCAAGTTAGGAACGACATAATTTGACTAATTTAAGAACAGTTTAAAGGCAATAAACCTAATTGGATCGTTCTGAGTTAGGTTGGTGACAATGGTAAACAAACCGGAGATTTTCTTTGAAATTCAATTAGCCAAAGATCTTGTCATTTGTATAAATTTTAAAAAAATTACCATTATTTAATACTTATAAAAATTTTTGAGGTATTTCTTTTATCGATACCGTGAACAACACACAAGGCCACTGAAAAGGTTTTTAGAAGTAGAATTCACATTAACGACTTATTATGTTAATAAAGTTAGCCCTGATGCGATACGAATGCGAGTGGGTTTCACCTGCCATATTCACCTGTTTTGTTTCTGCGATGTTTCCTTTCAAAAAACACAAAGCTAGTTTTAATTCAGGTTAGGCAAAAAGTGTTTCATTCTTTTTAAAACAGTCCTCAAATTTACTCTGAAATAGAAAAAACAGCGTACATATATACGCGTGAAAATTCGTAAATTTTATCTTTTTCCCAACTGTAAAAAGTCGAAAACGAGCTGCTTGTTGCTTTGTTCTGGCCGAGGTTATGCATAAAGGCGTAGGGTTAAATTTTTAACATTCAGTTAACATTCAGCGCGTGTGACGGCCGTTCGTTCAGGTGGTTCCCTGACTGTAAAGCCTGCTTCACACCAGCGATGCATTCGCAATTGCAAGCAGCAGTAAAAATTGGTTCACACTAGAAAAAATTGAAGGTCATCACAGTTGCAAGCGCAAGAAAAAGACAAACATTTCCTTTTTCTTGACTGCGATTACGCCAAAATCTTTAGTATGGCTGCTTGCGATTGCGATTGCGATCGCTAGTATCAAGCAGGCTTTAAGCCTAGTTCACACTTGTGAAATAAAATAAGCATAAGGTAAGCACAACATAAGGATGAAATAGTTAGTGTGAACAGACGTGAAATAGCATAAGCATGAAATAAGCACAGGCGCAAGAAAACAAAACGTTCCATTCTTCTCGCGCTTTTTTTGTGCTTGTTTCATGTTTATTGAATAATGTGAAAAAGTTCGACATCGACATAAAATAAGCACAAGAAGACGCTTGTGCTTATTTAATGCTTATGCTATTTTACGTCTGTTCACACTACCTGTATTATTTTTATGTTTTGCTTATCTTATGCTTATGCTATTTTTATTTCACGAGTGTGAACTAGGCTTTACAGCGCGACGCACCAAACCGTGGCTACACGGTTTGTGGTTGGAAGTCAGCCAATGAAATCTCTGTCTAGTTACTTGTAAAACACTGAAGGCGCATCGAATAGTTTTCTAATTAAATCTGTCAGCAACCATGGCTCTTGGCTGGCTGGCTCCCGACCACAAACTACAGTTGATCCCCAATAACTCGCATTGCCGAGGGAGGTTGAAATTATTTCGAGTTATAGGGGTTTCGAGTTATATGGGGTTTTGAACAAAATGACCAGAAACACTTGATTAAAGAGGTTTTATATTAAACATGTTTTATTGTAAGATTTCTAGCAATGTAAGAACATAAAAATGACAACAAAGCCAAACAAAAACATGAAAAACAAATTCTACAAGTAGCTGTGAAATGTTTACCGCTCATTCTCACTTTAACAATCGACTTCGAGTTATCGAGTGTAAAACAACAGAGAAAAGTACCTAATCGCTTCGAGATAGCGGGGTTTCGAGTTATAGGGGTTAAAACTACAGTAAATATTTAAGGGAAATCAGTTTTGCTTCGAGTTAGCGGGGAATTCGAGTTACCGAAGGTTCGAGTTATCGAGGTTCAGCTGTATGCACAAACTGACTGTATAAATTAGTTCTGCCTGACCACGGTCTAACCTTCCGTGCTTAGTGCTTTTTAAAAAGCTTTCTAATTTCTTGGCCTTTCCAACTACTCAGCGCTTGCGTAATTTAATTGATCTCAACTACCTCGTGGATCAATGATTTTACGATAGAGGATGTCATCGCTCTTGCAGCAATGGTAGTTGTGGCGTAGGGATTGTTTGGACAAAGAGGCTAATTTATCAGCGTGAATTATGGCGACACAACAAAACAGCTGTTACACTCCACTGATCTGATCTTTGTAAGGCTAAAAAGTACCAAAGAAACATATTTTTCTAAAAAGAATTTTGATAATAGAACCGCGAACAGCTACAAAAACATTGTGAGAAAACAGTGAAATTTAAATTTAAATTTTGTAAACAGCTAGCGATATAATAACACACGAACTGAGTTTGATATCTGTGTTTATAGCAGGCAGTACACGTGTAACCTTTGTTACCGCATTCCAATTTATCAAAATTGAAACTTGTTTTACTTTAATCGTATCATTGATTGTGGTTTTTTTCAAAATTATTTTGTTTCTCACTTCTCACTAAAACACGTTTTTTTACAAGACCAAACTTACTTGGCCAAATTCTGAAAGCAATGTATGAAGGAAATTGGAACAAGGCGAGTTTCGGAGAAAATTTTCTTGTTCTCGTTTTAAAAAAGCGTGCATGAAGACAGCAACCAAAGCAAAGGGTAAAGATTATTCTCCAAACGATTTTTTTAATAACAAAGGGATTTTTGATGTAGTGGTTTGTACCCGTAATACAACTGCATGATGTCCAATTTGGAAATGATTTGATGGAAGCAACTGATTCCGTGAAAACGTTTCAAATCAATTGTTTGAAAATTGAAAAGGATATAGTCACATTACTTAGCTTTACTTATTAAATGTATTGTGTTTGTCAGAGTTGATTTGGATGTCATTTTATTGCAGCTGCTCAAATTAAAGTGATCGGAAAGATAGACTTGGTCACACTACAATACGCTACTATACGATCCAGACTAAAGTTTTTTTAAGTCAGAAATACTTGAATTGTTTGTGAACTTGCATTTGATACTCCCGTCAAACTTTACCGATGACACTATACACATTACGCATCAGTGAAAGCTTCAGCCTGACATTCTACACAGCGTTTACTTTATCGCGAGTAATTTCCTAAAATTCACCTTCGGCCTTTGGATTTGACAAATTGAGGCGGAGTTTACTTGTATTTCTTAAACTCAGGAGTAAAAAATAAAATGGCACAAACCTATGAGTGCTAATCTTTCTTGCTGGTAGCTGGTCAGTCTGCCTTCAGACGCCAAAAGATGGGGATTTTATACCAACATATAAAACAAAATTTGCTGCCTGCTTGCTCGCCTATTTAACCAAACATCAACTTCTATTCATGTATAGCCGCCCCGCGTTTTATCCTTTTTCCCTTCAAAAGTGAGGTTGCTAGCAGGCTAATTCATATAACAACGAAAATATTCTCATTCAAGACTCCTTCGGATGAGTTTGTTTCTTTTGTTTCAATTAGAAGCCAGTGATACATAAAAGGAGAACCTGCAGAAGTTAGTATTACAATAACTGTAAGAAAACATAGCAGAGTAATCGTGACAGCCAGCCTTTTTTGCATGCAACTCAGAAAGCATTTTCGGATAATAATTTCAGACGGCGAATCTTTGAGACAAGTGAGGCGAGAGAAAAGGAAATCGTTCCACTGCAGTTCATTCTCTTCCGCGCGCCTTCAGACCTCTTGGCGCTTCTTTGATAAACTCATTCGCCCGATTCGGTTTCTCTTTCTTCATTTCCATCGCCCACAGAGGAAGCGTGTGCAAAGAAGCAGGCGGAAAATATTTGATGTTCATACACAGTACACGTACAAATGCGCATACGAACTACATACAAAAAAATAGCCAGCTACAGAATGCTGTGCAAGCAGAGACAAAAGAGCTAAAACAGGTACGATTGCTGACCAGTATTGAGTAAAATCGTAAATTCACATTTTTCCGCAGCCTTTATTTCTTATTTTAACCTTTAATGCATAAGCCATTTTGCAAAACATAAATGCTAAATAGGAGGTGGTTTTGTTGGAGCTCCTACTAAGTTTTAAAACGGTTGGCAACTAAAACATGCCACTAGACATGTAATTAGTACACAGCCTGCTGATTATGTAATGTGTATTGTTGTTGCTTGACCTTCTGTAATTTTTTGTAATCATCTTCTACGCATTTGCCTGTAATTAAGTTTTTTACCTGAAAAAGGCTTAAATAAACCATTATTATTATTTCATGGCAACAATTGCTAGTCAGTTAACTAATAAACTAACGCTGCTATGGGAAAAGATGTCCTGAACTACAATGCGCCAGTTTTGCTTCCTTCTTGGAATTTTTTGGTTTTTGTTAGCTTTCTAAATTATGAAAACTGTAATAAAACAATATTTGGACCCGTAAACTGATTCCAGTTTTGTGATCTTTTTAAACTCTGAAAAATAAATCTTTAGTTTCGTGTGTTTTTCCAAGACGTCATCAGTGCTGACGTCATCTAGTTGACATCAAAAAGCTTGCACGCACATTATCTGGCTACAGTTTGGCGATTGCTCGATCAGTAAATTTTGAGGTCCGGAAATCCTCATACATTTGAGGTTTAGCAACTGTTTAAGATCTTTACAAGTAAGATACAAAACAATTCCTTGTGCTGGTTTGACTGCACATAATTTTTCTGTGATTACCAATTGGATTTGAGTTCTTAATCAGTTCATACAAATGTTGAAAACCTCTATTTAGCAAAACGTTTTTTACTCTTTAACGCTTTTTGTTTTTGGCACTGGTTTGTCGTGTCATTGGAGGCCTTTCTGAATTTTTTCAGTAGCGAACCGAGCACTTTGGGATCTACCTCGACGCAGTCCTTGACTTCTATGGTTAAGAACACTATGAAATATTTTAGAAGGCTCTTTAGTGGTCCCGCTGCTAGGTTCCTCGGGGGCCCTGCTTATAGGGTCCTCAGGGGTCCAGCTTCTAGGTTCCTTAGGGCTCCTGCTGTTAGGTCCTTCAGGGGTCCTGTTTATAGGCTCCTCAGGGATCAAGCTTTTAGGTTCTTTAGGGGTCCTGCTGCTTGGTTCATCGATGGTCCTGCTTATAGGCTCCTCAGGAGTCCAGCTGCTAGGTTCCTCAGGGGTTCTTTTGCTTTGTTCTTCAGGGGTCCTGCTACGTTCCTCATGGATCCTTGTGGTTTGAGGTGCGTTTTCCGAAGAGTGCTCCAAGCTCTTAATATAAATATCGTTTGGTGATATTTCGTCAAGTTCCTCGGGGGAATTTATGGCGCAAGTACTTGGAGGTCTGTCTGTAGCATACAACTCTGTGTTCAATTGCGAAAGAACATTTTGTGGAGAAGAGAAAGACATCTCACTGTATTTGGGTTTGCTGAAACTTCTGGGTGTTTGAATGAGTTCGTCAACGCTGTTTGTCAGAGATGAATATGGCGACCAGCTGCCATAAATTGGCGAAATTGTACTTGTTGAGCTCGTAGAACAAAGTCTGTTACGTTCCTCAACGGTGTTCTTGGTTATGCTGTCAGAATCGAAGCTTCTGTTCGCAACAACACTTGGAGAAATGGGCAGTTTAAGGTCAGGCGAACGAGGAGGTTTTTCCGTGCTGGATTCTGCTTCGCTTGTACTTTCCTCTTCGCCCTCAGTATCAGAAAAAGATTGCTTGATTCTGAAATCTGCTATAGAGTGGTGCCGTTGCAGTGGTGTATCTGTTTCAACGATCTGAAGTTGTACAGATTGGCTCCTCACGACCGCAGTCGAACTTGAACATACGGAATCTGTGTCATGTTCATCATCGTGGTCCCCACCATCCTGAGACGATATCTGGCGACCATCAGCACCACCGGTTCTTTCACAGTTATCACACGTATGATCACAGATTCCTGGGTTCACCCCCTTGACATCAAAGAGAGAGTCTTCGCACTCCTCTCTCACAATAATCTTCTTTGTACGGATTTTCACCTCAAGTTCTCTCAATTCATCATCCGTGAAATTTGTAGCAAATCTCTCTATAATAGGTATTGCATTAGACAAGTCGTCTTCCGTGAAATCAATTTGAGTTTCGAGCATCATCCGTAGAAGTATTGACTTCCTGCTGGTTGCCACGCTCAACCAGTTAGTTTGTCGTAGTTCTTCCAATACAATTTTACGTAAGGCGTACTCAGTGTTCTCGGAAAGCGTGTCAAGAGTGTCAAGATCCTCTTCAACCTTTGTCTTGGAGGGTTTATACATCGGTTTAATGATAGGGCCCCTTAAGAGCCCGATCAACTCCTTCAAACGCAGAGTAATGAAATCCAAAATTTCGTAATCGTTCGTTTGTTTTTCTACATCGGCTCTGACCTCAGCAAACGAATCATTGACGATTGACAGGAATACATTTACCAGAATCATAAATACAAACATCATGTATGAGAAAAAGAAAATTGGACCAAGGATTCGGTTTCCTGACTCCAAGGTTTCGAAATCGAACCCTCCCAGGGTCATAGACATCAACGTCGCAATAGTAGATACAAACGAAGAGTAACTTTGGCTGACAGGCCCAAAAACCAGGTACGCAAACTGCACATAAGCAAGAAACACAACCACGAACAGAACAAAGAAAGACATCAAAGCACCTTGACAAGCCTTGACCGTGCGGGTCATCAGAGCCATCTTTCTGTTGAACCGCAATATCTTTAAGAGTTTCAGGAAAGAACAAAATACAGCAAACCCAATCATAGCGGTGCACCAGTCATCTAAAAGTGCTACATAATCAAAACTAACAAAAGCTTCCGGATTCTTCACCATAGTGTCAATAGTCGTTTTTCCAAACGCCATGCGGGCAAAGTAAAGCCCGATAGCACAAAAAGATGAAACGATCACCAGGATTTCTGTGTAGTTCCATGGGTCGTCAAAATATTTCTTACCCATATTTGACAGTTGCTTGACCTCGAGGTAGGTAAACACGAACACGAACGATATATATAATATTTCAAATGCCATGATGATCATCTGGTCTGAACCAACGTAACGATAAAGCTTTATGGGAGTGACTCTGTTGTAATGGTAGTAACCTCCGGTCGGAAGAATTTCGGTCAAAAGTGAAACTACGCAGAAAAAGTTAACATAAGGATTGTAGACTGTAAACTCGGCGAACAACGCGCGGGTTCGACGGTCGATCCAGTCTCCAAGCTCCTGGCGCTGAGTGTTCTTCAGGGCATCTAGTCTGGCAGAACCCAAGTTAACCACGAAACCTGGGGCAAGGTTAATAATTTAAAGTCTGAAAGAGTAGATCATGTGGTTTACGTTAAAGCATGGCATGGTTGTGCATTCTGGGACTTGGTATAATGCGAAATAATGTGGTTCACAAGCCAGTTCAGCCTTGGTACCTATCACACGTATGGTACGGTGTTGCAATCTATGGTTTGGAGTGGTACTGCAGTATATAGAGAATGTGGTATGTTACGTTGCATTGTGTGGCGTAAAGTTTGGTGCCTGGATTGTGTTTTTGTGTGCTGTGCAATGTTTTACTGTGCTGTGCTGTGCTGTAATGTGATTAGCTGCGATTCTTGGTTGATGTGATGTGATGTGATTTGCCGTGCTGTGTTAGGATTTATTGTGTTGTGTTGTGTTGTTTTGTATTGTGTTGTGTTGTGTTATGTTGTATTGTTTTGTGTTGTGTTGTGTTGTGTTTTGTGTTGTAATGTGTTGAGTTGTGTTGTAGTGTATTGTGTTATGCCTTTTTGTATTATGTTATGTTATGAAGTGGTGTGGGTTACCGTTATACTGCGCATTTCATTGGTACGGTTGTATTATGGGACGCAAGTTTTGTTATAAGGTAAATAATAGCAATATACCTCCACCCCAGTAAGAAGCAAATCGACCCCAGTAAGGTGTCCCTTTGAGATCCCAAGCGCTCTGCCAAACCCATGGTTCTTGGTTTTTCTTTGCCCTCTCAATCTGTTTGCTGTCATTGAGCGGCTTCCAGTTAGCCACATAGGTACCTTCGTCCTCATTGTCCCAGGTGTAGTATAACGTGCAGGTCTTGAATAAACTTGCTAGGAAAGGCATCACCTGACAATCTAGAAAATCAGATTCCCGTCTAAAATAAACCAAAGGCTTCGGATGAACATAATTTGGGCACAATTTTATTGAAGCAAGGCGGCTAAAAAAGACTGGTGAGAAAAACCTCCCCGTGTCCTCACGCGGAGCTCCACTAGCTTTGAGGGTTTGGCAAGAAAAATCCGGGGATATTTACTAGAAGTTTGATATTTGCAAGAAAGTTACTCCTCGTGCGCCTTGTTAGAAACACCGCTGTCTCAGTTGAATTCAAATTTATCAAATATGTAATGAAAGTCAGACAAGAAATATTCATTTCTAGCACCAAATTTCAAACTTTCACTGATAAGAGAATATGCTGATGTTCATGCAGCGTCTTACCTACTAACATGTACCAGTGGCAAGATTTTAATCCCACTTGCATTTAAAACTTTACGACGAAAGAAAAAAGCAATTAGAACACACACGAAACAAATGTCTGGTACAAAACTTACCGTCCATCACCCTTAACTGACGCAGTCGAGGCACGCCCACCATGTACGCTGTGGCGTGGTCAGCGGTAAACCCTTTTGGATACTTCTTCAGGTCTGCACTGATGTAGTTGATGACGTTTTGAGCTCCACCCCTTGTCTTTATATTCATTTTACGACTTCTTCTTTTAGACCTCGTCTGCTGTAGAACCGCGTCTGTCCAGATTTCATTTTCCGCAGGGTCGATGTAAGGACCGTACCAGTACCTTGGCTTCAAAGTCGGCACAAACGTGTACTCCACCCACTCCCAGAAGATGAACAAGTCGTCAACCTGTATACAAAAGGGAGCTCTAAATACTTAAAAGAGAAGAAGTAGTGCCTATTGCAAGCTGTGAATGGCTAGTCAAGCTCAAGGTTTTCAGTACTAACCACCTCCGGCCGTTCACGTGTGACACGACACAAATAGCATCTCACTTCGCAGCTCTCTTGGACGCTAGAATCAATTCAAGGGTAGATTTTTTAAGCTTCAACACAACAGCTTTTAACACAAAGCCTTTTCAAGCAACGAAAGCAATTTGTTTATTAGTATACTCTTACGTGCAAGAGAGTTTAAAGACAATTTTCTTCACGAAAAAGAATTTGCGGAGTTTTTTCACTGTTTTGACGTATACTAAAACAATTGTTTAACTCAATATCGGTGCCTAATGAAAGACAATCTTCTCGTAAGTGACCTTTCATCGCTGGAAAGGCCCTTGAACGCGTGTATTTTTTCCATCGCAACTTTCAAAATACCCGGGCTTTGGACGCCCGCTGCATAAGAATTGTGCGGCTTTGATCCATAATCAAAGCAATTCTGGCCAGAACCAGTTCTGAGAACTCGTGCGTTCCATTTAAGAAACGACTGCATGGTTGGACCGGACCGATGGACCAAATTTCCAGGTTCTGACTGTTCTGAGAAAATTGTATCTAACGAGGATGGCTACTTCAAACAAAACGGCACAAAACAATAGAAACTAATTCCTGGACGCAAAAGTGCCGTCCTCGTTGCAAAAAAACAATCGTCACTTCAGCAAACTTGACTTCGAAATGACCCGATTTGTTTCGGAGAATGAAATGTTTGCCATAAACATATCAAACAGGCATGTTATTTCGTTTTTGCCTTCAACTTTGGAAATATTCACGAAAACACCTTTTAAAATATGATAAGTGAAATGTCCGACCCGATCCCACCGTTCAGTTGGTCCACTGAAAAAGCCATGTGTTCTGAGCCAGTCTCTATTTAACTACTTCTGAGTATATTTACCTTTGAAATGGGCATTAAGTCCACGTATTTACTTTCGGCAAAGAAATCTGAAACCGTGGCCCTGACAGGGAAAGCTTGCGTGTCGCGGTTCCCGTATGCAACGATACACAAGACAAGTATGAAAACCACATAGAAGAAAGTTTCTTTAATAACTTCTACCATCCGCTTCTCTTTCGTTCGAACCTGACGCGAGTGGTATAGCGTTTCCTCACTGGGCGGTTTGGGAACAAATCCAATCTTGCTCCAAAGCAACTTATCTTCATCTGAATATTGCTCATGAATCCACTCTTCGTCGCTACCAAGATCTGCTGGTTTGTCGTCGTCGCCTTTGTCCGGGTCTTTTATAACAAGTGCGAAGAAGACAGCCATTCCCACTACTTTAAGCGGTTGTGATAGTAGCACGTCCTGCCAGAATGAAATCATCATACTTGAAATCCAACGCTCGGATTTCTCTTTTCCAAAAGTTAACCCATAGAAGATCGTAAACACCGCACTGACCACACACCCAAGGAATGCTGCTGCATAGGCAACGTAAACAACCCAGTGAGGGAAGGTCCGTGGATCTTTTGTTTCTTTTTCTTTCTTGCTCTTTTTCTTGTCACTTTCACTTTCCTTTTTATCTTCCTCGTCGTCGATCCAGTCATCTGGAAGACGGTACTTATTCTCGCGTCCGTTTGGATCTGTATTCATTTGTTCCCTGTTTTGAGCAGGTTTTGCTTTTCTGAAAAGCATCACGACAATCATATTAATAGGCACCACAACCAAACTACTGGTGATTGCAATGGAGATTTGCTGGGTGGAAAGTCGTATGGGGCCGATCTTCACCTCTGTTGTAGGCGAAGATGACGAGCCGATCTCATAGAACATTGCATTGGCCATCATCGTGGTTAGCAAAACGGTCAAGCAGCACGTCAAACGCTGCACACGAGTGAAGGTACTCCGGGGAGGCCTTGAGTACACGGAGAACCATAAGTGTCCATCCATAAAGTTTCGACGTGTTTCAGTTGCAAAAAGCAAGTTGAATTTTGTAAGTTCTTCTCTGGAGGCAGGGAACAACGTCCTTTCGATCCTTCCGTCGTCTTCTTCCAGTGCAAACCAACGGTTGGCAATGAACCACGTTTTGTTTCCAGTTTGAATGTTAATGACGCAGATCCGCTGAAGATACCAAGAAGGAGATTTACCACTATGATTGTGCCATATTTGCACGCTCCTCAGTTTTCCAAGTGGATGCGGTACTGTCAAAAGGAAAAGGTCTACGGAGCCCCTGGCGAATTTTATTCGCGTAAGGTCTGTTTCTTTGAGCACACGCGGTGCTGTTTCACCTACTGTCCCACTAAGAACAATAGAAATCTCGGACGTTGTTCCAGCGTTTGACTGGTAACCAGTGAAGACAATGACTTCGTACGCGTAGTTATCGCGTGGGTCGTTGGACGGTAAGGGTGTCAAGCCAATCTGGAAATTAATTGACATAGATAAACACTTTTTTTAACCTGTGAAAGACAGAAAACTCAGGATTTTTTAAAATACTCAACAACAGAAACGTGATCAAATATGACATTTCTTTACAAGTAAGAGGCAATTTGCAGCGCAATGCCAATGCAGAAAAAGTTGCAGAAATTGCGCGCATAACACCAATATGGAAGCAATTTTCAGAAAAGACCAGTAGAATGATCAACTTTTCGCAACGATGCGAAAACATGGCAGCGTGTTCTTTGACTGCTAGAACCTGCAATGCTTTGCTATTGTTTGCGTAGATAACAAGTTGCAAGAAAAATAATTGTGCAGTATAATATATTCTAAAGTGTCCGCCAAGAAACGTTTGTATAACACATAATGAAGCGCGCGTTTAAATGGACGTCTTCCAGCAAACTGTAAACCAAAACAGTAACAAACACCCATAGCGCATCATGGTTACAAAAGGGGAAAAGGGGGCTTTACAGTCACTAATGGTGATGACGGCATCTGGTTTCTGGTTGCTAGCGAAGCGGCGATGAGGTGTTGATAGAATAGGTAAGCTGAGTATTACATACTTAACAACTGGCAATATTTTATGAAAGGAAAATATACTCAACCTTTGCTAGATCGTTCCTGTCTTTACGCCTTGCCCATATAAGGATGATAAAATACAGTCCAAATATGGATAGAACAACCCCCGTTGCTACAAAATTGCTTAGAAGTTCCTTAAGATTGATCTTACTCCAGTCAATGGAGTTTGGAGGCACAAAGAAGTCGCTTGCAAAGTTGGTCAAGTGATTGCATAAACACTGTGTGTGACTCGAGTTGCTTAATGGGCCGACCTGTGAACAAATGACCAGGCAAGAATTAAACCACTCACTTGTCTTGAAGAACAACAAATTTACAATATACCTATTTTCAAGCTTGTGAATACGCTCTATCAATAAATTTTAAAAAATCATTAGCATAGTTTCATTTTTTTTAATTATTGCAATTTTGACGTATATTTTGATTTATGCGCATTACCACTACAATTCTTGTTTTTATCTCTATCACACCTTCAACTAGGTTGTTTTGAGAACACTTGCCGTCTTTCGAATTTGAAACATACCTCATGAGTTTTCTTATGAGGTATGAAAATGTTAAGATTACCTGCTATATTTCGAAAGAGCTCTGCTTTTCAAAGTGTTGCAGGTAGTTTTTAAATTTTTAAAATGAAAGCTTGCAACGGATTGTATTACAACTAGTGTCGCTGGAATTTAAGAACTAGTGCTTAAGGTAAATTTGGTATGTAGTACCAACAAAACGCCAGAGGCAGCCAGCTTTTGATTCTGTTAATTTCTGAACTTACTGACAGGTCAGAATAACAACTTTAATTTGCGCGAGCGTAATTTGTACCAAGAGAAAACATTGGCGAGTTTCCAAGATGGCGTCTCGAAAGCCCACTCTTCCTGTAACGCTTTTCAACCAAAATATTTGTGTGTTTAAACCTTCTTTTTGGTAAATTGTTCTAGTTTTTTACAAGTTTGTGAATTTGATTGACATTTTTCCGACATGTTGAACTCACCACACAACCGTTGCTGATCCAAGTCTCGTTGCTCTCCTCCCAGAACAGACACTCAGCAGTATATGAACAGAAAGTGTAGTTAATTGTCGAGTACTCCTCCAGTGTGTCCTCTCCTTCCACCATCACATTGACTAAGTCAGCGTACATAACCGCCACATAGTACGTTCCAGCAGTCGTGAAATTCAGTTCCTCACCAGAAACAAGGAACACGTAGGGATCATCCAATGGATCAGTTACATTCTCAGGAACGGTTCTATTTATTTCTTCAAAGTCTGTACTTGGCCTGGAGCCTTTCTTCACGAACAATTTGAGTTGAACGTTCGTGTGTGTCTCATTAACAATGGGTCTGACCTCAATGTTTATCGCGCTGGCATTCCTGGGTACGTCAAATTTGTGGTATTCTAAATCATGCAAATTTAATGTCGCTGACGAACAATTGATCTTTCCTTGTTTGGGGACCCAGATAATGATCGGTTCCTTGAGGTTAGACACCAAGATTTCTGTTCCAGATGTGCCGTGGCTGAGATCAAGGGAAGTCACGAAACTGTTGACGAGTTCGGCTGAGTTATTCCACGCAAAGGGGTTAAAGGGAGTTGTAACGGCCTTAAAGAAATAGGAAACACCATTATTGAACAAGAACAAAAAGTACTCATTCTCATATCCTTCCTCTCATCTTTGTCTCATGCTCTTTGAGCTATACTTTGTTTCACTACAGCACGCTACTCTACCTCTGTTCTGCTCTGCTCAACTCAACTTGAATCCCTTTGTTACACGCAACTCTATTTTATTTTACTCTCCTTTACTCTGCTCAACTTTACTCTGTTCTGTTCTGCCCTGCCTTACTCTATTCTTTCCTATTCGTGCCTTCTCCTCTATATCTCTTTCCTTCATTTTCTTTCTTTTCCCTTCGCATGCTTGCCTTTTTTTTCTCTTTTTTTCTTATCTTTTTTTCTGTTTTTCCTTGTTCTGTCCTTCTAACACATAGTTAGGTTTCCTGGACCAAAAAATGGCTACTCAGGCAAAACAATCACAAAAAGTCTGACAATAAAGAAAGAAAAAAAATCACAATAACTTTACCGTTTGTTCAATTACTGCAGATGTAAAGTTCAACGCCCCTAAAAAGTCTGCCATAACTGACGGAAGCTGGAACGAAGCTGTACCACACAGCAAAGTGACATTGTTCATATCAGAAGCGTAGTTCTTGCCAAAGCTGAGAAGAAGCGTCTCGGCGCCAAGGCGTACTGAGTATTCTCCAACCAAGAGCTTTTCCATGAATGCATCAATAATTCTGTCCCTGAGTCTCATCGTATTTAGTATCAGCTTCCTCGCCTGGTTCGCATAAGACACATGATAAATTATAATGATAAGGAAAATTTATCCAGTAAATTTTTATCAAATTATTACCAACTGAGCTACAAGGCCAGATGGGAGCGGTTATTGGTTTTAATAGGCTGTCCGCCTAAAATCCGACCAACTCATTTTTGAGTCAAATTTCAATTTATCCAAAATTTTGCCCACAAGTTAAGTATTCTCTTCTTATAGCTGAACCGCATTTCTTTTGTTTCATTTCCGTATTGGCGGGCCGTTCTTCTTTTTCAGAAAACTGTTCATAGTGCAGGAGTTTCTGGCTAAATGGTTGTCACTTGGGTTCAATTGATAAGAATGGACGGAACGGAATCATTAAAACTATTTAGTCTTTCCCGTTGCGACATGTGTCAAAGGTAATAACAAACGAAGGCGAGAGGTATTGCAAAATCTGAAACTTGGTTGAAACTGCGAGATTATTTAATTACTCATTATTTAATTGCTGTACCTGGATTATTTAACTTGATGTAGCATCAAATAAATAACTACAAAATAAGAACATAAAGGCCGAAACAAACTAATTTGGTTTAAATACCCTAAAATTGAAAAATTGTTGATTAAGTTAAGTCAAACGATGGGTCTAGTAACAGATCTGATTGCGTTGGGAAGGTCAAAAAGAAAGACAGCGCGCGGAAACTGGGCTCTTCTCTTGTTTGTTTTCTCGCCCCAGTTTCTGTGCACTGTTTGGCGATTTCCTTTCCGCGGATCGACGAATTCAAGAGGAAAAATGGGGACTACTCGTAGTCTAGCGTTCTATTGACTTTCACATGCGTGTGAACGGAAATGCAGCTAATACTAAATACTAACCCTACTAGTAAGCCAATTAATCCCAAAAGAAGGAAAATGAAATGAAAAAACAAGCCCAATTGAAGGAGATGAACATGCATTACTGCAAACTCGCTGCGATTCATCAATTTTTTGCAGTTCTTATATTTCAATTGGTATCAACCGTTTGCAAAAGAAAATAAGGGTCATTACCTCTGATGTCTTATTCATAGATGAAGAGGCGTTGCTGTTACGAAAGTATGACGCCACAAACGATGCGCTCTGTAATATCCCTCCCAATGCAAAGGCTTCTGCGTTAGTTACGGATAACATGAGGGAGGACACTGCAGTTGAGCTTCTGTTAATGGCAAAGTCTACGAGTTTCTCGGCAACGTTTAATAAGTTTTGCTGTTAAGCAAGAAAAAATACAACTGTTATGGTTGAGTAATTAGGTGATTCGACTGCTTACGAACCTTTTAAGAAGTACGGATGAACACTGGGG
>JAOBYE010205548.1:0-32894 GCA_025403585.1 Parazoanthus swiftii
AAATAACTTGAACCATTTTTCATTTCTAATGTTTGAGGAGTGCAACTGAGCGAACAATGATGGAAAATGGCTTTTTTGGAGAGACTGAACTCGAGTCAAAACTGAGTGAGGACGTTTTCGGGTTGTGCATAAAAACCGTTAATATTAAAACTATAGAAACACTGACATTGCATAAATTACTAAATAAACACGAACTTCAAAATTTAAGTGAGTCCTATCGAGTTCTGGATAAAATGGAACAGCTCAGCCTTTTCGTGGGTGAAAGAGGTTTTGACCACCGTTTTCAATACTGAAAGTTATATTGTTGATCATAAATACAAGAAAACGTTTCACTTATAAAATCAAAATTTTGTTAAAGAATTATATGATCTTTCGATTGCTCTACGTTTCAAAAGCTAAATATATTGGTAGAGCCAAAAGAAAATCCTCTAGTTCAATTTAATCATGTATGCGACACGCATATATTCACTCATAGTGAACGGCGAATTAGTCAGTTTTATTTGTTAGTATATGCGATTAAATTACTGCCTTATTGCCAGCGATTTTAACTTTGTTAAGTGCCAATATTCACAAAATTTCTTTTCATTTAATTAAAATGTTTTACCATTAATTTGGAATATCTGATAGTTTTCGCGGTTGCTCGTCGAAACGCTAGCGGTGTCAAGTGTTGAGTTAAGGGGAGAGCTTAGAAGAGGAAGTGTATTTTATTGTGATATGAGGTTTAAAATAATGGTTTTTCTTTCACTTCCCGTTGACACAAATACTTGTTTGTTGCGTAAAGTCGAAGTTTCTTGTTTTTGAAACCAGCAGAGAATTAGTACCCAGCTTTGTGATTCACTGGTGCGTGAAGAGCTTAGTTGTTCAAACCAGTTTTTCTAGGAAAAAAAGTTATGAAAACTCAATGAAGAAAATGCTCTAACTTAAGAATCACAAACAAAAAAATCATAGATCTGAAATTGTGTTTTATACTCAAAACTATTGCACTAATGAATTTATGAACTCCCAAACCAACAAAGTGATAATGTGTATCGAGCTAGATGTTGTTTTCAGTTCCAAATTTAAAATCGCCAGTTTTGGACATTTTCCAGCGAACTGCTACAAGATCTGGCTTCAGACATGGCGGTGCAGTTCTGAGTACTTCTATTATTTTAATTACGGAAAAGTTTCTCAAAACAGACAACCGCCGCGAGTCGTTTATCTTTTGGGCGGAGTACTTTCGAATACCATTTGGAAGGCTGTCATATTGGCTGTTCAACTCTCTTTCCAAATCCCGACGCTGTCATCAAAACAGTAATTTAGCAAATGAAGGCCCATAATGCATTTAATATGAAGATTATTCTCTATCCGTTTTACTGAATGAATGCGCAGCGAATATTTTGTTTTAATCATAAAGATTTTAAAAAAATCGAAAACGTTTTCCATTTGATATCAATTATATCGGACAAGCGAGACACCAACCGATGTATAATTACTTTCAACAATTCACCCGATAAGCGAATCTAAATGCAATTCTTCGAAAGTGACAGGTTTCAAATTGAATAGCCGGAGATAAGCTTGGCTACTAAAAGGAAATAAGAAAATGGAATGGAGGAACTTTTTCCTTCAGACGACAAGAAAAGAATTACTCTTTTGTACTGATATGAGATAAAGTTGGTACGAAGTTCAAGTTAAACAAGCGTGGCAGGTCAGATTGTCAAAACAACTAAATTATTCGCCGATTAACAAATGGAGATACAAATATGTACGATAATTTTGCGGAATATACTTGTTTAACTGCAACCAAAGGAGGAACTAATTGAACTACTACAGAAAAAGTAAACAATTATAGGAGATCCTCAGTTCGGACTTTGTTTTAAATTGTTCAGTATAATTAAATCATAACTGTTGTTAGAAACTCGCCTGTCTTTGTATAGGCGTTTGTCCTTTCTAGAACAGTTCATCCTCGAATGAACCCAATATCACTGTCGGATTTGAATTTCCTGCATTCGAAATTGTCGATCGAATGTTGACCACGACACTGTCTTCACAACTATTAGAAATTGTTCAACAGTTACTGTCATTACCTTTTGACGGTCCTTCCATTCACTGTTTCGCAAACCATATCGGAACATGTTTTTAAAGTTCGATTGTACTTGGCTTTGTTTTAAGTACAATCTATAGAACTGATTGTGTTTGCATATTGATGTAAACTACAATATGAAATTCACCATTGCTTCCCGACTGTTTCCATAGGTTCATCATCTTTAAAACAGTATTTTAAAAGGTGTAGCCGGTTGTCCTTCTTATAACACTTACTGAGTTGCATTACTTCCATGTTATCAATGTGAGATAAAAAAGTGTATAATTATTGTTTTACTAAGACGGGATAAACATCTTGTTAATGACAAAACTTGCCACTAGTTTAATTTCTTAAATGACCAGCCAGCTTTCAGAAATTTCTTTACAAAAACTCAGCAAATTTGTGCAATACTCCTCCACATACCAAAGTCCAGAAAAATGTTTTTCTGTTTGCGTTCAAATTCATATTTTGTAAACAAGAGAAAAAACTGTAATTCTGTATCTTAAGTTGTCTCAATAGCTACATAAACCGTCAAGTTAATTCAAACTTCAGACTAAAGAAAATGAATACCATTAAATTTATAAGCCTTGGGGTGACCGAGAATAACGCCCAATTTAGATCGAACATGGTTGATTGGCACCATACTCTGCTTGAGTTTTCCTTCCTTTGTTTTGTGATTTATGGCCAGCATACCCAGGGAACGGGAACTTTTACGGATAATGTATTTTAGGTTTACTAGAGGTTTGATTAGAATTCACTAAGGTTGAAAATGCAGAAACAAGTGGTATTGATAAGTTTCGTCGCTCATGCAGGTTAACGCGCTTAAGCTTCATATTGATTGTTTTTGTTAGAATTGGAAGAGTCAAGTTCCTTCTACTGAAATAAAATCTTCACTCGACATCTTAAAATTTCATGATAGTAGGAGCTAATGTTTACAATTTCGCTGACAACAGTGCCAGTTCACTACTTTGAAGCGTTTCTTTCACATTTGTGAGAAACAAGCACTCGATAAATATTTCATTTGCTTTGTTATTGCCAAAAAATACTCTTATCTTTGCTTTGCTGCTTAACCCAAATGTTTTTGTTTGTTTCATTGACTACGGATTTTTTCTTAGCCTAGGTAAGATTCGCAGACAGAACAGTGGCAACATAATTTGTTTCGCTCAAGAAAGAGTAAAAAAGCAAGTTTGATTGCTATTAGCTGAGTTTACTTTAAAGCGATAAAACAAATGCGAGAAGATAAACCTTGCCGTCAGGTCTTGTCTTAGTCGGGTCTTGTCTCTATGTGAAACCTTATAACTGCACGCAACTTGAAAAAGTAAAGTTATCTTGAAATCGAAAGCATTGAAAATTACGTGTGATAATACATTTTGTTTTCAGTTCATAGTAGTGTTAAGATTCTGAAAGAAAAATAAAGTTTTGCAGTTTGAACAATAGCAGAAGGCGATGGCGTTGTTCCCTCCCTTCTCTGCATAACCTCCAAACAGTGACTACACGGCACTGAAATGTTAAATGAATAACATCTTTATAACATTTAAAAGCCATTTTACACTATTTTGAAAAGAAGAAAGGCCCTAATAACATAATACTTGATTCTTGTGTTTTATTAACACGTTTGTATAGCCAGTTGACACCTCATTTTGCTAAAGTTGTTAGGATTATGAAATGGTCCCTGAAGACGTCTAAATTTCCATTTTAATGTTTTCAATGAATAAAGAAAGGCTACGTTGATAATCAGTCGAGTAGAGCCGGACGTGCTTTCCCAACAAGGAAAGTTTTTTAGGAGGTAGAGCATCGATAAACAATTTTTCGCGGATAATAAGCAATGTTCAATACTAAGACAAGAAACTCTAATATCTAAGGAGTATTTATTTGAGGCCTATTTACCCCCATTTAGAATTTATTCAGCAACGCTAAATTATTTCGCTGAACTAATGTCCGCAATTCGTGGTTTAGAACCATTGGATGGTTTTGCCCAAGAAGTAGCAGTGGCAAATTAAAATGAAAGTTAGTGAAACTCTTGAAAGAATCCACCGAAGTATTCGTAATCGTGTTAAAATTGAGATAAATTGATCGACGTCTTGAGCGACCTAACATTAACAAGTAGTGGCACACACACGATCTAATCGCCAGCCATTTACACATCTTGATTTGAATTTCAAAGAGTCATACAATTCTTTACTGGTTTGTATAAAGTTAAATAAAGTTTCGTTCATTTTGTCATTTTAATTCACGATTAGTGTTAATAAATATGTGATCACGTATAGCATGTCTTTTCTTAACAAGAAGGCGATCAAAACAATCTAGTTATGAGAATCTGTCCTTTCAGTACAAATTGAAGACATTTATTGTTGAGTACCCCAAAGGATGAACAGCATTTCTAGGCTCTTCAGTTGATCAATAGTTCAAATCATTCTATTTACATCTTTACAAATTCGCAGCTTGTTGGCCAATAGCGACCGCAGTTTTGGAGTCGCAGAGTTTTGCAGTACAAACTGCATTAGTTACTAAAGAATTGGAGTTCAGCTGTGGTTGTCTACAGACACGCGATATTAAGAAATTGCTATACCAAGGCTGGCATGCTGGATCTGAGATGTGGAGGAGGTGGAAGAAAATGAGAGAACGCTGGTGGGTACTGCATAGCTGCCGCATAAGAAGGGTGGTAAAACGGATATGCCTGATGGGTTGTGGGGTCCCCACGACTCTGTTCGTGATAGAGAATTGGCACTCGTACCATCCTTTGCTGAGCACTTTGTGCTATATTCGCAGCTTCCATTTCAGCAGCTATTTGGCGCTTCCATTTATTTCTTCTGTTTTGAAACCAGATTTTTACTTGCGTTTCAGTGAGGTGAAGCTGCGCTGCTAAGCTGGCTCTTTCCGAAGAGGAAAGATAGCGTTTCATGTCGAACGTTGATTCCAGCTGGTATACTTGGCTGCGGGAAAATACAGTCCGTGTCTTTTTCTTTCTGCGCTTTTTAGTTACCTGCTTGCTGTCGCCATCAAGTGATTGTCCATCGTCATTTGAATCTGCAAACAAGAATACAAGACAAATAGGGATCAATATCAGACCGAGCGAAGCCACGTCGCGAGGGACAAATAGAGAACTTAATTCTCAGATATAAGAATCAGAATTACAAAACTTTATAAAAAGTGCACGATTGTGAAACAACGATGTACAGCCTAAAACAAAGCCTATTTCATTAGTTGTCAGTACTGCAAACGGTAGGAAACGGAAACAATAACTTACGAGTTGATGAACTGTTCGTTCTGTCTTCACTGTTTGAATTCCACGAGCAGAAATCCGTCCGTGTTAACAGAGCTGTATCAGGGCTTGTTCGATGAGCCACGTTTTCCAGCTTTTCCATATCTGGTTTGAGGTCTCCATCGTCGCGCTCCGAGTCATTTATTTTCTCCTTTTCTTTCAGTCCATCGTTTTCTCTGTTGCTTGTGTTATTGCTTAGGATATTAGATATCGAAAATGGGTTTGTTCGGGTCTTCGCCAATTCCATGATCACGCTCCGCCGTGCTGCTTGAATTAATGAGTTGTAAATGTTTTGGGGGTTTGATATGAAGTAGTAATTTCAGCAACCTAAGAAAAGACAAACAATATGCGTTTGTATACGAGCTCTATACAGGTTCTCATAAGTGGAGACGTTTTAAGTCGGAGATAATGATCGCAAATAAAAATGTCAGGCTTGTTAAATGTCTGACATGCTAATCCCTGCTGCTGATTGGTCGAAAAGAATGGCTAATGGCACAGTAAGAACCCTGAAAAGCTCCACTCCTCCCACTGCTTTTAAAACAGACAGGGAACTGATAACGAGGCGCTCTCATTGGCTCTCTCTTGTCATCAATTAGTTACGAACACGTTGTCATTCAAAGTGTGGCTGCGGATGGTCTTACGCAATTGGACGGGGAGCGACAATCAGCAATTACAAGCATTGTCTTAAATTATACGCGTCAAAAACTATTCCTGTTTCTTTTATTTCTAGGAGAAGTGAGCCATTTATTCCTTGGGTCATTTAGATATATTTTCGTATCAGTCACTACATCTGTATTTCGCACGCCTCAGCGCAACCCTTTGACGCCCTCGTAGTACTAAGCCAAATTTCAACCCGGTGCTTGAGTGCACGCCTTGAAGTGTTGACTCGTGTTAGTAGTAGTACCAGACTTAAGGAGGTCTGCAACCGCCCTCTGTGAACAAAACCTGCCTTTAGAATTATCTCTTTTGCTTAGGTGTGAAGTGGCTTTCTTTCGTCGCAATTTACACTACAAGTTTTCAACACCGTGTTAGCGATAAGACGAGCTTTAGACTTGGTGATTGTTTACTCACCTTTGACATGAAATACTGACACTGTTCATCAGACGAACACGTAACGTGAATAACTCTTAGTGATTGAAGAACAACTCTGTGAGCAGTTCGAACATCACTAATGGTTATTTCGATTGTAGAAGTTCTTTTCAATCAAAAGATTCTGATGACTTGTTGATTGGCTTAAGTGATTACAGCTACGAGATTTAATAACATGCTAATGGCCAGATGTGATTGCTATGTGCATTCCAGCCAAAGCAGTTTCGTTTAAGTGATATTAAGTCATTATCGGATGACAGTAAGAGATAAGATGATTGATGAATTGGTAATTCACGATTCAGAACAACATTATTACCATTACGCCAAAATACAGTTCCACTCTCACTTCTTCTGTGAACGCGGTTAACCTTGAATTCTAAAATTGCTTTCAAACGACCTATTGAAATAACTAAAAAGCAATGCTCTAGCTTAATTGTACAAAAAGTCTATAGAATGGCATTAGCACGATTCATTCTTTGTTATGTACAAGGCGAAAGCAATTTAATATATCAAACAGTATGTAGAGGCCAAATTCAACACGTCAATCCACAAAAATCATCCCGATGTATGGCTCCAAAGCTGTAAGGAAACTACTTTTCACGTTTAGTTCTAAAATTGAGCGTGATAAATTTTATAAAGAATTTTCAAGGAAGACACTCCTGGCACACGATGTCAATTCATATTAAAATCATTTACTTATAAAACAAAGTGCTTTTATTGCCAACTAAACGATTTCTAAACACAGTGATAGTTGTTTAGAAAGTACGTAAATAGAAATCTTGAAACTGCGAGAGTAAACAAACATAGTAACTTTTAGTTGTACTCAGGGCAGAGCTAAATTTGTTACTTTAAAATAGAAACTCTTTTATCACAGCACTAATACAAGTGCTCACAGTATACCTCAACAGCTTAAGTGAGCCTTACAGTAAAGAAAAACATTTCTATTAGTTTTAAAGTTTTACGACATCTGATCTGTCAAAAAACCGTGGCTTGTCATCGTTTCTGCCAGTTCGTTCAAACATTTTGACTTATTTTGATAGGCTTGACTCTAGCTCAAACACATTTCCATTTTGAGGTTCAAGATGCGCGACTGTTCGCAGCTTGTTACTCGGACAGCTTGTCGCCTGGCGCAGTAATGGCGGAGCCATCACTGTTTTGAACCCGTGAATTTCATCAGTTCTGCCTTCCCTTTGTGCCTTTGTCGTTGCTTCCTTTTTCCTGAAAGAGAAAATATCGTGCCCAACCTATATTTACTGTTCATTCCGTTCAGATAAACTAAACAAATCTACAACTTAATAGCCTTTAAGTGCTCAAGAATATCCTGTTTATACCAGTGGTTTTTGGCCAATATCGGCTATTATCGCACTCTTTATACCTCGTGATGTCACTGAATTCAAAACGAAATCTTCTTAGTGACATTTCTAGACTACATGGAAAAACTGGTTAGTATTTGAAAGCTTGTATTTATTCTTGGGGGTGTTTTAGCCTCGAACAGAGAACAAACTGGGACTTAAACTAAATTCTCCGCTTGGCAGTGATACTCATCTTCATCCATTTTGTTTACCGGACAAAACCGCATCACGTCCATTTTCGTGATGGTTCAAAACTCTTCTTTGCCCAACAAAACTTACAAACATAAAAATAATTATGAACGTTGACCTTCTTTTCACGTGTAGGCAACAGGAAATGATAAGAAACAAATCTGAGGGGTTTCCGAATCTGCCGATAGATACAAATTATTTCCTGAAGAGGTAATGGTTTCTTGACAGATCTATTATCTTGTGATGCAGATTTTATTGCATGCAGTTTATCATTAGTTTAAGAGCTTTGGCGCCAACTCAGCTGTAATACACAATAGAATAATAACGACTTGTACTTATCGTCAAATATAGAAATTCACTAAAGTGATAAACAAAATATATTAGTACTTCTCCTCTCGAATATTTGTATAAGAAAACAAATAGATTGTCGTTGGTAAAAACATTGCTTATCGATATAACTATAGCTTTTCAAGAGTTTGCTCAGTTTTGTTACCCTTTGAAAATAAAGCTGTCGTATGAATTGTCAAATAATACTAATAATCAGTAATAGTTGGTGTTTGATTTTAAAACGTTCCTTCCAATGACCTCTTATTCCTTTGGTTACAGAAACAATTAGAAGGTTCAAAGAGAATGCAATTTACTAAAGTTTTCAATTAACAATGTTCTCTCTTCCACCAAAGTTCTTCATATTTCTTCTGAGTCACTAGGAGTTTTAATTGTCTACTCAGCGTGTTTGCACTGGCTCAATTCTTCAACTAGGAGGCAATCGTATTCTATAACCTTTGTACGTGTTGACAGTTGCGCAAGCTTGGCAGTTCTCTCTCAGAAAAGCATAAAATCATGACTGGTTGGGAATGGAGTTTAGAAAGCGGAAAAAACTCTTCCCCGACTGCGGAGTTGACATCTACCGTGAAACACCAGTAGTCATGAATATGTTGGTTGTCATAGATTTCTGGTGGCTTTGTTAGCACTAAAAATGCCCTCGATTGACATCTGTCAACAAAATATCACACGAACCGGTCAAAACTATCTCAAAATCTTCTAAAAGTCTTAGTATTGAAAGGCAAAACCTCGCAGATAACGGGCTTTGAACTGACAATGGTGGGAGGAATTCAGTTTATCTAATATCCCTACAGTAAAACTTCCTTTGCATTCACTTACCAAATGGCAAGTAATTAATACATGGCGGGATATATACAACTTGATTGTTGTCGCTTTTGTCAGAGAAAATGTATTGTAGGACGTTTTTAGAGCAAAGTGGTGGCGCTGTTGCAGCGTTTAGGAAAACAATAACAGCAAACAATAGACTGACGCAAGCAGATTAGCAGAGAGCGGAGTCTACAACAAAAACGTGTTCCACATCAACCGCACTAAATTTTGCGTGTTTTGATTTCTTCGCCACGAATTGACAATTCCTTCACCTGTTCAGCGAGCTTTGCTTTTCGTAATCCTGGGACGTAATACCTTAATTCAGAAACCTTATACTTCACGCCTAAGCTCAAGAAATCACAGTTCTTCATTGATTAACATTGTTCAATTTATTGCTCATCAAAGAACAATACATCGCCTCAATCGAAGAGCTAACTCGGTTCGTTTGTTTTTCAGTTTCTTGTCAACAAGCTTTTACTGATATTCAGACCAATTCCTTTGGGAAAAACGAAAATAATAACTCTCTTTGAAACTGATAGTACGAGACCGATATGGTGTTGCAAGCTTTTAGCGCTTTTGATCTCCTAACACTTCAATTAAACTTGCACTAATACTTTTATCCTCATTTGTATGATGCATTTCTTTTCTATTTCATCGTCCACACACAAGTAAGTCCAGCATGTGTAATGTTGTTAACTACTCAGATGTAATCGGAGGGATAAATTCTTCTTCCTTCAGCAAATTTGGATCTGCTCGCCACCGAGGATTTTAAGTTCTTTTATTACCAGATTGTTTAGAAATGAAGGGTGGCAATAAATAATTACTCGTGTAAAACTAAATCAAGATAACACAAGGTCAAGAAAATATTCACTTTTCCTGCACCGTAGACAATAGAAGGAAATCGACCCTAAAATTGTACAATCCATTAAGCTAAATATTCAGTATCCAGACGTGCTGGGATTTCAATTGCGACGTTTTCTTTGCTTGTTTTCATGATGTTTTTCTTGAGCAAAAAATTAGTCTGTTAGCAGGACTCCAGACAACACTATCTACAGTGTTGAATTTTTCATTACAATCACTTTGAAAAAAACATCAAAATACTCTTCTTCCTCACTCAAAACAATCAAAATTGACAACTTGCCGTAATCTCTTTGTGTGATGCTTTTAAATGCTTTTTAGCAGTTAAATGAATAGTTAGCCATAGTTACCAAGTATTCAAGGAAAATGTCATCCGTTTATCTCGTAAGATTGATCCTGTCTATTTCTATCAATAAAGTTTTGACGCCGGAGCTCACGAGAATGGGCTTTTCTAGTATATTTTAGGGGCGATGCATTAGTACTTGCAAGTAAGTACTTCATTCGAGATAACTTGCTGTTAAATATTTTTAAGAGATTTTGAAAACCACGGAAACAACTGATTGCAATTAATGTTTTCTCAATTATTGTATTTCAGATTTGAAAGGGAAAGATTGAACCTTTTTAGCGGAATCTTCTTTAGTCATATTTATCGTAATAGAATGATTGATATACTTGAAATTACGTTATGCTGGGCTTTCAAAGCGTACCATATTTAAGACTGCACTAGTTATTTATATTTGTTATAAACAATTTTCCATCTCCAATACACCTACGTGGCAATGCCGAATTAAGCAAAATGCATTGAGAGTGTGTCTGTTCGGGTTATCAATACCTTGCAGTAAAAGTTTGGGAGTGAAATAACAGGACTGCACTGAGCTTCTTTTAGTTTCCTTGTAAGCTCTGATTCCCGATAGAAAAAGGTACAAGACCGTCTTTTTTACTATGGTGATACAAAATGTTAGAAATCAGCATCACTGGGCTAAAAATGCTATTTAAGTGCAAATTAAAGAAACGTGTAGGGAGCAGTCCTTAAAGTAAAAATTTTCAGTTTCTGTTTACCGTTGGATGATGGAACACGTTAATCAGATCCAGATATACGGGCGGTAAACCCACAAGGGGCGGTATTAGAAATCATTGAGCACTTGAGGACTCTATGCTCCTGATTTACTGTGGAGAAGTTTACAAATAGTTTGGGGTCCGCTGTAATGATAATGTTTCCTGATCTGCTAGTTTAAATATTTCCGAAGTAAATGTAACTACAAGTTGCACGCACTTTATGTATGAATAAGAGAATAACGAATTCGAAGAGGACATGTACTTCTTGAATAAATGTGTTTCTTGGCAACCTGAGCTTGATTGAGGGAACTCCCTCCAATAGCTGAACCGATATCACTAAGTTTTTTAGTATAGTTTATGCTAATGTACACAGACCAGTACTGTTCAGAAATGATAGCTAGATTTACTCATATGACAACATAACATATTTCAAGGCGGCATTGGTTGTTGCGCGATCAAGACTTTAGGGCAAACTAAACCGGCAGAATGGCTAATGCAGTACGTCCACTCAACGTAACTAGTAACTTTGAATTTCAATTTAAGAAATAACTAACGCAAGTAGTAAACACGCTTTTATCCGCTATTTACTGAAAATTGCGGTTAATCAGTCCACTCAGCGGCAGTTTGCATTCACATATGGTCTTTTTGTTACTGGTTCAACGGCTGGGACATATTACGAAACAACTAAACCCTTTGAGAGATGCACAGTGAATACACTTGAGTAAGAACCTTTTATTATAAGAACGCTGAAGCTGTAAAAAGCCAAAATCTAAGAAAATATAAGAACATATAAGAACATATTACAGACTGAGGCTAAGAAAAAATACGTATATTCATAAAAAAATATTTAAAGAAGATTAGAGAACTGCTACTAAGTGATATCGTGAGAGAGCCGTGCGATTTCACATTCGATTATGCATGGTAAAAGTGATAGCAACCGCGCATTTGTGCACTGATATATTTGACGGAGTTAGATGTTGGGAACATTTAACCTTTAACTGTAACCGGACACAAAATTTTTCAAACTTTTTAAGAACCTTTGAGGCAGCGATTCTGAGAGAAATAGACGTTCTTACATACAAAGAGCGTATAAACTCGTTACTGCATGGGTTCTTGTCAAATGCTTAAGAGTTAAGGTTGATCAGCCTGCCTTCAACAGATCAGTGCAGAGTCATGGTTGGGCATCGAAGATGGTCTTTTATGGCTTGTTCAAGAGCTAGGATTATTGAAAGAAACAAGTAACACCGACCACTTCTATATAATTTTATACTCTTTGAGAGATCACAATGAATGGTCGCGTCAATGCCTTTTTTGCCAAATGTTTAGACTTATATATTAAGAAGCAGGTAACTTTAACGGCTCTACTTTCCATGAGATTCAGAATTAATGTTCACATTGTTGCATGGTTGGAAAAGTTTCTAAAAGAACTGATGGTCGTCTTGAGTGGTTTAAAAACTCAATTTTTAATGCAGATAAAACAAGTCATTCCTTCTTCCTGTCAAGACCTCAGTCAGTTGGCCGGATATATCCCATAATACCCGTGTTTTGCTTCCAGCCTTGCGCTTCATTTGCTGTGGGTACTTCAGCAATACATTGTTTTCGAAATCTTTTGCGTATTCGGATTGTTAACTGTGAAACATTTATATGACTGAGAAGTTTGACAGATTTTCTGTTTGGACTAATCTCGACTTTGAGTTATTTTATTTGACTCTCCACCGCTAAGTAGCGTAAGAGATACTTATTAAATTTTTTTTGGGGTTTGACTGTTTGAAAATATTGTTAATCTTCCCGAATGTATTTGCCCTATACCCTTAGTTTTCAATTTATCCTATTAACATGCTTCAAGTTTTGTGATTTGCGATGTGCCCAGTACCACAAACACTTATTTCACTTGCTTTCAGTTGTCTGTTGTGAGGAATTCAGTATCATTGTAATTTGAGCATAACGGCGTATACTAAGGTTATGCTAAGGTTATTGTAAATGTATACAACAACTTAAATGGCTTAAGTTTGAAAGTTTGTTTTATATATATTTGCAGTTTTCTGATATTATTGACATGCTAATGCTTTTGTAGTTCTTTCACTGTGTATTACGTGCCCTATAGTTTAAACTTTTATTTTCCGTTTTTTGTTGCTAAAATTATCATTGTAAATTGTTGAGTATATAAAACGGCGTTTGAAGAGTTATCTGTATGTTTTGAAACTGTTATCCTTGTGCAAGAATCACTCCAAATATCTCAACTCATTACTACCTTTCTTGAGTTTGCGCACGAGATCTGATATTTCGTGCATTTCACTAAAGAGCTCTGTATCACTACAGATTGTTGTTTGGCAGTTGTTCGTGAACTTGACTCATTGAGAACGAACTGACATAAGTCTTTTTCATCACTGAAGCCATTTCTCTAGAAACCGCATGAAAATATTAACAGTATTTTAGACTCTCTTTATTCTTGTCGTCTTTTCCCTTAAAGATGAAGATAAAGTCAGAATTTCTTTTATCGAAGAGAAACGCTCCACAAGCAATTGAACATCAGGTGGTATTTGCACTACACCAGAGAAGCAAAAGATGAATATTGTTAACATAGAGGAAAGCGTGGAATTCATTGTTGTACTAGTGCACGATATTCTTTGTTCTCCAAGAACTTAACTGATTGATTAAGTTAATATTGCTATTCTTTTATAAAATTAAAATACTTCGTGAGCGGGTGTCTGGTGTAGTAGCAGTATTGGTACACAAAACGCCTTTATCAATTATCAGTCTGACTAAAATTGTACCGGGAATTATTGTGTTGCTTTGCTTTTTTTCTGTAGAATTGAGCTAAAAGTTATCACTTGTGAAGCAAGCCGAGGGACTATAATAACAAACGGCGGAAGGTGTTCCAAAACACTCATAACTAGGCAGGTTTCGTTTACATGTAGTTCAATGGCGTCACGAACTCGCTATAAAACAAAGTGCCCAATATATCAGTCCTCTCTAGCAATAGCTGCTATAGCGGTATCGAAAATAAGGGTATCTTAATTTTTATGATCACGGTGATATGATTTAGTTGTAGAGAAAGCAGTATAGTGCAATGTTCTGTATTTACTCGTTTTACTTTCCAGCATTGCGGCAGCTTTGGTGTTCGCTCGAAAATACGTCGTTTCCTTCAAAATTCGCTGTTCCGTGCTGCTAATTCAAAACATAACCAGTGTTTAGGGCTGTAGTCTGTACAGAGCAGGGCTTTAACAATATGAAAACTAGTGTTTAGCAAGCTTGGTAAGAGAAATACACTCTTCGTTGTAGAGTATAAAAAACGCAAAAGAAAACGTATATAATAACCAAAACAATTGGCTTGGATAAAAATTGGATAAAAACTTCCTGAAATCAAGTTGTTAGCCACAATAGACCTGTAAGTGGTTTTTCTATAGATAATTATATTCGCATTATCAAGGAAAGGAGTACCTACAGCGTAAGGCACGTAGATGCATAGATCGGTAGAGCAAGCTGTCTCAAATTTACGCCCTTCCTCTTCCCCCTTTTTGTACTTTTCTTTTCCTGCGGATCTCATTTGTGACTGGTATATTAATGAAGCTAGTAAGATGGTTTAGGCTGATATCACACTGCACCACACTTTTCTGTCAAATAGATTGACAGTAATACGTAAAGGAAACCTTAAGTTCGATTTAGTCAAGCAAGCGTGTACATGACAATACACCCTTCATTCTATCTTTAGTCCTTCAGTCGGCCTTGCAGGCTCTAGTTTAACGGAAATACAACTGTTTATAGGAGGTCGGTTATTTGATGTGAGTAAAATAATTTATCTGGCTGTATAACATCACCGTTAGAATATCTGCGACCTGACTCAGTGGTCATCCTCAAACATTTCAAATCTTAATTCTTATTCAACTCGGTTTTTTCAAACCTCGTGCATCCTTCTCATATAAGAAGGGAATCGTTGAAACCCAGAATGAAGGCATAAACAGTTTTATTTCTTTGTTTTGTCGAGGTCTAAGTTTACAATCACACAAAAAGAAGTATTCACATCTTTTTTCTTTCTATAATATATACAAATTTAAGTAAGAATTTGCAGTGCTTTATTTTAAACTTTCCCACGGAAAAGGAAAGCAGCAAAATACCTGCAGTTTAAAACCTTTGTTTATTTGCCAGCAAGTTGCCCTGAAACAAAAGCTGTCTTCGGAAACGATCAAAGTTTTGGTAATGGAATTAAGAGATTGAAGTCTTTATAAATCGCCTACACTTAGTAGTTTCATTGTAGGCCTCCGGACAAACTGTTGTAAACCTTCAAACAAACCGTTCCTTCTTTTTTCCCACATCAGCTTTTTCGGTCAGGATATCCAGATAGGGACGGAAATGGTAATTGTTCGGCTTTGCAACGTGATTAAAAGAAGAAGAAGAAGAGGAAGAAGAAGGGGGTTCAAGAAATTTCTCGGCTAGAAGGATTGCTGTATGGCAGACAACTGGACAAGTACAATATCTTTCTCAAAAAGTTGTCGCCTATTGAATTATCCGAAAAGTTCATTATCTCTGAAGAGAAGTGAATCGCGACGGTTCCGCTTTGCGACGTGATTAGAAGAAAACGGGTGGGACAATGATATAGTCCGCGAAACGCCTTGGCTAGAAAGATTGCTTTTTGGCGGAAAACTGAAAGTGTACATACCACTATATTTACTGAAAGTCGATACGATGCTTATTGATATGAAACTCATGATCACTGAAGGGACATGATTCGCGTAGTTTAGTGTCTCATTGTAAATCACCTGGGCGAAATTAGTCGCAACTTCAAAATATTTATCTCAGTGGCATTAAGGTTGATTAAAACCTGTTTTTTTGAGATGTCACGGCATTGCCATTCCCATTTTCGAAAAAGAATGGTTTCCGTGATATAGCTACAACATTTTATTCTTAATTCTTCAGTTATTGAACTTATAAGTTATTGTTAACTAACAACGCCATCTTAAATATTGTTGTTGTAAGTACAATATCCACTTGACAGGGTATTGCCGTGTCGTTGGATTAGTCCCACAAACTATACGCTTGACAGTCGCTTATTTCTAGTGACACCTCTTAACACAAAAAGTGAATGTCAGGGAACGACAGGTAGTCTTTTATCACCTGTAGTTGCTTTTTAAGAAAACTTTGTATGGTTTGTAATTAGCAGCAGACATTCTAAACAACGAGTTGTATTACAATGCATGGGAAAGTGAAAAACTTTTAAAAGAACAACGCATGCTCCGATTCTTACTAATGCAATGTTCACATAAATTCGATCTTGCTAATTTGTCAGGACTCGTGCGTTTGAAAACTCTGCTTCAAACAGAGACTTCCGCGTTGAGGTCACCGGTTTGTTAAGAACTCAGTTTATGAAATGCTTTAGTGTTCGAGCTAATGGACAGTGCAAGTACAAAAACACTGCTCCAATTACTGCTCGGAGTACTAAGGCGGGTACCGGTCTTCTCTTTTTTTGTGCTTCAAGTTTGTTCAGCTGTGATAGCCAAAGCGACACTCACACCATGGCCAGTTTTAGTTTACTGTTTAGTTTACAAATTGTACAGACTTAACATTTATTGTTTAGAAGAAGTGGATCAAGAAATGCAACGAGAACAGCATAAAAGTACTCTATTGTGTTCGGTTGGTTTTCATATTTTCCTGACAACACAGCCTACTGATGAGACAGGCATCAGTTACCAGACTTGCAATCACCACGCCTCTCTAGAGTGGGCTTCAGTTTCGGGAAAATATCGCGTTGGTGGGGTTTTACTCAATATATAGTGTCTAACTTTGAAACACTACGGTAGAATCTTTTTAGTTTTCGAGTTATTATTGTTGCCGAAATGCGGTGAAACCTCCCAATTTTTCAGTTCGTGAATTCGCTGAAGAAAAAAGCCGCCTTTGAAAGAGAAAACCGAGAAGTTTCTAATAACAGCCACCAGCATAAAGTGTCTAAAACATTTCCGCATTCACCATAATGAATTTCGAAAATGCATTTCTACTTAAAAGCAGTGGTACCAACACGAATTTATGTTTCATAACTGAGTGGTTAGCTCGATGAAATAACTATCATTTTATGTTTGTTTTAATTTAAAATTTACTCAGTAACAGACATGGAGCCCAAACGGCGTTCATTGGGTGTTGATTTAAAAGTCACTCATGACAACCAGTTTCATGTGTCGCGCCATTTTATCCGGCTGCCACTCGTGAAAAACTGGCGCAAGAGCCGACGACAACGCTTCAAAACGCAAACTGATGTTCGTTTTGTTTCCTATCGCGTTTACTCCTTATTGTATTTATTGCTGGCACGTTAAACTGCTATGATGATCGCTGTAGTTTTAGGGACCAGATGTTTTTGGCAAGGCTCATTGTTCTGAATTTGGGCTCACGTCTGCCTCATAAAGTTGTTCTTAAAACAAGGACCATGCGTTAAAACTTTTGAATAATCCCCCAGATTAATCAAAACTAGTGCAATTTCAATCGTCTAACCACGCTGTTCGATAAGCTCCAATGTAAAGGGGAAAACATGTGAGAGCGCTTATCTAATCGAAAGTTCAGTACTTCATATATAAAAACATATAGATCCACTATGTGTTCTAAACGTCAGCTTCAAGTTGTTGTTAAGTTGTTTTTAATTCTTGGGGATTTTTAGCGTCTTTCTTCTCCTAAACGGTTGTTCGTTTTTCAGAAGACCTGTTTTACCATAACAAATTATATTAACATATCTAAATAACAAAAATGTATTGTTATTGTTGTTGGTTTTGCTGTTGCTGTTATTCATTATTATTTTAAGTGGTTGCTGTTTTCTGCTGTCTCTCGTTACTAATCTTTTACAGTCTCATCGCAATGATTTTGTGGTTGTGCTAATAACTGAAGTCAGTTTGTACGTGTTAGAAAGGTGCATTTCGGGACAATTTATACACAATGAAGATAGGAAGAGCCCCAGAAGTGCTTTCATAAAGACCGACCTGTCTATATTTACCTACCAGACAGACAATGTCACTGACACTGAATTAGTTGGCTTGTTCTGAGAAAGTTACAGATATTGCTAAACTCTCACATTTAGACAGACAGGACATAGAGATAAAAGAAAAGAAAGACAGACAGACACAGATAGACAGACAGACAGATAAAGAGTACAGATAGGCAAACAGATAGACAGAAAAACGACCAGATAGACAGATACAAATATGTTATAATCGTAGATGTCATTTGTTTTCAAAATTAAGCCGGTAACATTCCTTTACTAAAATGACAGTACCCTTAATATAAGTCTTCATGTTTTTAAGCATCTCGCAATTCAGTTCATTTGGTGCGATGATATGTTAGTAATTCTAATATCTTCTATTACATGCATAAGAGAAAAAGCCAGACAGGAAGAAATCAGATTTTCAAAAAGATATAAAGGTGGAGACGAGGAGACTAATAATAACTGATAATGGTGATATTACTATAATAATGTCAGGAACAACAAAATTAAGTTATAATGCACAGCTTTCATACACCGTTAGCTGCGCATGTTCAGTTCATTAGTACAATATACAGCTAAGTGAAATTAATGGTTGTTATTAATTAAGACAAAATTGAAGAAAAACAGAAAAGTCACTGCAACAAAAACCCGAATCCGGCGTCAGATATTAGCAGCAAAAGAAACCGCGTCCTTTGCAACCGTTTCAGAGAAGCAATCTACAGCGTGGCTCTCTCTAGAACCAAAGCCGCGTACTCAATAGCCACTTATATTCTTTGTTAAACAATAGCAGTTCATGATCAATACTTTTCTATTGTTTGTCTGTTTTAGAACTTAGGAACTTCCGGCTCGCCCAGATAACGTTTGTAAGTGGATCTCTTAGAGGAATATGGACTTTCCGGCGATACACACCGCACCGTTTGTATCTTTTTGTTTCTCACTGGTTCAGGCACATGTGCTTTTGCTGTCGAAGTTTCCCTATGACAAAATCATGTCAGGATGCACGCTATCACGAAGTCATTCTGACCCGGTATGCATACTGAAAAAAATGTAAATGAAATTGAATAAACGAAAGCTTGAATTTTCTGATGACGCTGCTGTGTGTACAGTTTTTCTAAGTTATTTGTCCATTTCCTCGCTTGTAGCCAATGTTTATAGCCATACTTATCCAAAAATAGTAACATTTTATTTTTTGTAGCGGTAGTTTTACTGACCTAAACTTGTTGCAAGACCAAACGGCGCATACACTCGATGCCACGAAGAATAGTTTTCTAATGAGCGGAATATTTTTCTAATGAGCGGAAGTCAGCCGCCTATTCTCATTTCAAAGTTTTCAAAGGTTTATTGTTTCATATTGTTATTTACAATCAATTGAACGAACAAAAAATGCAATATAAGTGATGGATGAAGGGTACCAACACCTTAAGGTTAACAGAAGACTCGGTGATATGGGAAAACATAGTTCGAAACTTGTAATATTTTAACCGAAATCTCTTTCCAACCAAAACAATAGACTTCGAAAGGTTAAAGGTTAGGAGAGTTAGTAGTTTTTGAAAGAACTACGTGCTACAGTATTGTAGCTCTTCCTATTGCAACAACTTGGTTTGCATTGACATTTAAGTCTAAAGCACTTTCTACCCTTAAAATGGCTCATAACGATGTTTTTCATTCGTTGTTTTCCACACGTTTTTGTTGCTTTCACTTAACCTGCTAATGCTAAGGGACACGGATAGTTTAGGAATTATTGGGAGATATAATTTATAATTTGTTAGAATAAAAGTGCAATATTTTTTAAGTTTATTAATTGTGTTTATACTCAAGATCAAAGAGTTTGTGAAAGTAGTCTATCCGGATATCAATTGTGGTTTTTCGCTGAAGGGCTACCTCCAATATCAATATTTGTCAAGTTGCCCACAGGAAACACTCGAGAACAAGTGTTTTTGAAAACTTTTTTATCGAATTTTGAACGGGATTATATTGGATTTTCGTTTGTCGCTTTCACGAGCTTTCAGCAGTTAATTGATGCACTTAAGCTGGTTTCTTGTTTTCTCTTGTTATTTTAGCCAAAATCGAGTCAAGTCGTCTCCGGATTGGCGTTTTAACGAAGGAATCTTCTGCGGTCCGATACAAGCGATAATAACCGGCAAAACGTGAACATCCGCAACAATAAGTTTCGTGCAATTATCAGACTAATTTCAGAGACCTTAATACTCATATACGTGATGCCCGATGGTCCAGCTATTTTCAGTTTTTATATAGCTTATTATCAATCATAAGTACTGCAAAGACTTTTTTCTTCATAGTCGTGAAATACGTACCTGGATATTTCAGCCGGTTACATTGCACTGTGAACGTTGAGATGAATAATTATTTTGGTAAAGTTTGGACGGTTGCTCAATGTATAATGTATATTGTATACTAAAAACAAATGCAGAACTGGGTTTGAATTAGTCTTGCCACGAGTCGAGTTAATTACTTTTTAACAAAATTCAGAAAAAAGGAAAATGAAAACAAATTTATGGAAACGAAATCAGCGCGCTTGCACGTAGAAAAATGTGTGCCTGAAAACGAGATTGAAGCTTTGTAGAAGTTAGTGTGGCTACAATAACGAAGCACTGGTAATCGCAGAATGAGTCGTAATCTTTCTGGAGAAAAATTGAAACTTAAAGATAAAAGCTGCACTGAAAAATCTAAAAATATCCAAATTGCACTAATTGGTTATTGTACAAGAAGTCTCTATACTTAACTGAAAAAAGGTTTCCGGTGTACTCAGAGACGTGGCGTGATCTATAAGTAGAAAATAGATTCATGGAGCTAAAGGCGGTCGTTCTTGTGACGTGATCAATGCAGTTTGTTTTAAAAGCAGTTTTAGATAAAATTAGAAACAAAATTCCTGTGAAGAATGTGTTTTACTGGGAAAGTTGCGTTCTGAAAGCGTGCTCTTGATTCTTTCATCCGTAACTTGAAAACACGCGGTATGATGAAATAATACGAAAGGTGTGAAAAGGAAACACGACATGAAACCGGCAGAGTTCTTTTCCAGTTCCTTGAAAGTTCTCTTATTTTTCCAAGAGAATACTGAGTACCAGAACGAACACAAAAGCAAGCAAGCGCTTTGTATTTGTTTTCTAACAATTACGTTTTTCTGCCGAATATTTCCACGACGGTCATGCATCTTATTTTGATGCATGCTAAGTAGCCAATGAGAGTGCTCGTTGTATCAGTTTCATATCTATTCTGTTATTGAGCTCCACGTGCGTTTGTCATTGTTTTTCTTTGGGCGTGCACTGACTGATTCATTGTGGGCAATTTCCATTGTCTACTAAGTAGCCTTATGCACGAAATGAAAAAAAAAATGAAATCAATTCTCGTCAACCACCTGTAAAGTGTCGTGATATATATCACAGATACACCAGAGCTACGCCAGGTTACCTCCTTCGGTACTTCCTTCATGGAAGTAAGTGCTGAAGACAAAAACGTTGAGGGTAACCTTCATGAAAACCTTGGAGGCATAAGTTAAAACTCAGTAATATGGCCTTTGCAGTTTTGTCTTTGGACAATAAATGGGTGGTATTTGAGTGGCACGTGTTATCTCTGCGTTTTATTGTTCTTCATTTACTCAATATCCGTTTAGCAGTTAATATAGCTCTTGCTGTTCTATTTAATAGCGGTCAGTGGCTGATAGGATAGTGTAAGAAACTCCAGCTGATCAGTGTTTACTTGTCCCGGAGTTAGCAGTAGTGTGTTTCGTCCGTTCGTACTTAAAACTTAAACACCTGCAGGCATTTTCAGAAGAGAAGTTTTCATCAACTAATGCAAAACCTTTAGGACACTTAGAGAAAAAAGAAAACGTCAAACAATTCTATTCTTGAAAAACTGATATTAAATTGTCCCTTAATAGCCATCTAAAAAACCAGCAACAACTGCTTAAGTATTAAAAATATTGTTATGTAGTTACAAGTAAAAATGAGCAACACGTGGCATTATCAGATTTCTATCAGCTGGACGATAACTATTATAACGTAGTTAATAGATTGCGGTTGGCCAAATGATGACCAATAAATCGTGATTGATTAAATCATTGATTGATAGATGGCGGTTACCGTGCAGAGCTTTGATTTTGGTTTCATGAATTTTTTTTTGATGATATACGAGGTTCATTTCTATGAAAAAAAGAACACTTTTCCAAGAAAAAAAAATCCCAAAGACGCTTACTGTTTTTAAAGGAAGGCCGAATTCGAGTTTTAAAAGTAGCATCGGACACTCAAATTTCGCTGTCCAGATTGTCACACAATGCAGTTGTCAGTTGGTATAAAAGTATTGTTGTCACGGGGCTTATGTTTCTGCCAATGGCATGACAGTGAGCCTTTGGCCCAAGTCTTATCACAGAAATATAACATTGCGGAGTTTTTGTGACCACCTTAGCATTAACAACAACGCAATGTCAATCATTTAAGGGGAGTCAGGATGGCCAAGTGGTTAGCGCTCGTGTCTCCCATCTCTGTGGACCTGCGATTGAGTTCTGGGCTTCGCATGTAAATATTATTATTGAATAATAATAATTTTAATCTTTATTGAATAAGATCCACAAATTGACACGGTCTAGTTAAATTGGACAGAAGAGGGGGCAAACATTTTCAAAGAGCAAATTCTGGAGGTGAATTTTGATGAACTTGACCTCAGGGCCCGTTGCAGAAATTGATGGTGAGAAGTTGGAGTCATTGAAAAGGTTTATTCATTATATTTCTTAATTGCTGAGTTTAACCACACTTTCAAAAGACCTTATGCATAATAGTCATTGCAGTTGGCCTGATGCCTCAAAGGATTATAGTTTTAAAGTAGTGATAGAACCATTATTTATCTCCCGAAGCAAAGCATTTTGAAATTGTCTAATAAGAAAAGAACAGAATAGAAAAGAACAGAGAAGGAAAAGAAAGGGAAAGAAAAGAAAATGGTCAAACTTAAATGTTAAGATGATGTGGCGGGGAAGTTAAGCTTCACAACCGAATTTTCGCCAAATCAATAGTTATACTTATAAGTTTGCAATAGCAACTTAATAACTATTCCTGTACTTACAAATACAACTCATTATTTTGTTCCTAAACTCACTAACATGTACAACTAGGTTTATTGCTGTTTTATAGTTGAAAGCATGCATTACGTGTTCAATTTGTGCCCGAGTGGGGCCTGGGTCTATAACCATCCTATTGCTTTATCCAAGTGGCCGAGACAGGCACTCGGCTTGTTACGCTTAAACCCCATGAGAAAACGAAACTAAGTTTCGAAAACAAACCACTTAAGCTGGACTGACTCGTACCCAGTATTTTCTTGTTGATCGAGAGTCGAGGTGGATTAGACCGAGGAAAAAGAGCTTTCTCCGCGCGCAATATGTTTTTCTCGTCCCTTTTTCCTCAAAACTCAACAGTCCCAAAAGACCAACGGAAAACGTGTGGCCGGGGTACTATACTAGTCAGTGCTTAAGACAGAAGGCATGTCTCGTAAAGCTCAATCCAAACATATATGCAATGCATATATGCATCGCTTTCTTCTTTTTATCATGTTAGCACCCGGCCATACTTGACATTATTTTGCTTCATTTTTCATAGTACTGGTAAAGATACACATACTCGATTGTGGATTGGTGCGAATATTAGTCATAAAAATTGTGTACGGACTTTGCAATTAAAACAAAATTAGCTCCGTCATTGTCTCTTTCTGTTTGCGAAAAGTCGACATGCTGACTAGCTTGTATGGCAATAACAACAATATCTTAATATTTACGGCACTATAACATGATTGACGTTATAATTGTGGTGAGTCGGCTGATACTCCAGATGTAGTATAAACTATAGATCGTTTTCGCGTCTAAAATCTAAACTACAAGATCCACTGAACTGTTCTTTTAATATTAGTTAGAAATCGGTATCCATAGTATTATTTGGAAGTTTTACGTAGATGTGATGTTTTAATTTTTTAGTTAGAGTATTTTGAATTTTTCGACAGTCTGACTCAGCACTTTTTAAAATATGAAAATTCGTATATTATGACAAATAAAAAATTCTGTGACCTGATAAACCTTCAAAATTGATAACTGAAGCGTTGGTAAGTCAATCCACTCCATTTGTTATGAACAAACGGCCTTGTTTGACAAGCGTATTTTTGGCCGCCATCTTGGGGTGCCACTTTGGCTGAGACTCCAGATGTAGTAAAAACTCTACGAGTATGGAGTCTCGCCATTGTTTACTTCAGAAAATTAACACGCCGGCCAAACGATTAAAGAAAAAAAGGAAAACACATGAGCGGGTACAGGTTAATCATGGTTGGGGCTTAAATAAAAATTCTTGAAAATAAGTGTTAATATTTTGAAACAGATAATGTTAAAGATTCGTTTTTAATAAACTGTGTTCCGAAGAAACTTTGTTTTTTTTATGTCCGAATCTACTGAATTTTAGGGGGCTTGGCCCTACTTGGTCTTGGACCTGGTGAAGTCCATCGTCCGTTTTAAAACACCGATTGTTGTTTTCGATCCAAGATCTATGATAATCAGAAGGAACAGCGTAATTGATAAATACGATAAAAATACAACAAACAATCGAATAATATATAGAACTAACGAGAAATAGCGGGATCTGTCCACCAACGCTCGTTACGCGTTGCCGCCATCTTTCTAATTGGGTAGTTAGTTAAGTTTACATAGTTAAACATTTTTCCATTATTTCTTTTCCAAAAAATGTTTAACTTTTGATAACTCAGTTTTGATATTGAAACAAAGTGAGATACACAACAAACATGTTCTTTGTTCGCAGACCGCTGACACTGGGAGACAAGGAAATACTCGGGTGTGGTCATGGTGTTTGTCAGTTGCTCCATTGTGAACAGCTTTAGAATATAAGGTTGCGGCTAACTAAATTAGTTTGTTTAAATATCGCTAATTTGTTTTTGAAAAATTGAGGAGGTAATAAGAACTTCATTAGATAAACTGTGACAAAGCATATTTTGGAATACTGCCATCACAGCTCTTTAATGCGATTCTAATAAAAGAAATTATAAACGTTTTCCCAGTTTTCGTAGCTGTAAATTCGGACGAAATCTAACGAAGTTATTTAAATTTATCGTTGTTGATTTAGTGTTGACTTAATATTGGTAAAATTGTTAGTTAAATGTATATTGCTTTGTCTTGTAAACTGTTCCATACTTGTCCAACAAACCTCAAAAATATTGTTTGTTTTTGCGACAAGATCGGCGAGTTTTTATGGCAATAATGCCTGCATGGTATGTTAAGATATTTCATCTACGCATACTTTTCCTATTTCAGTGTTGGTAGCGTATGTGACTTAGACTACCTACAATAGTCTGCTTTCAAAGGGTCCAGCGGTCAGTATTTTGGCTTACAAGTTTTGCTTTCTACGATATAATATATAAACTGTTAAAACCTTCAAGAACTGTAAGCAAGTTATATTAGTAGTGACAATTTTTAAGTGTTTCTAAATACGAAAAATGTTAGTTCACGTAAAAGAATTGGCACAAAACTTTTTTGAAAAATAACTTTAATGCTGTTAAATGTAACCTTTTATAAATGAAATAATGTCGTTGGTTATGGTTCTAGAAATGGCTCACACCGAGAAAAACAGCAATCAATACCATCGTAATTGATGTATCTCTGCAGTCGTGTCTTGTATGGCTCAAAACAATGTTTTCTTTTTTCATTTTCTTGAAACGACCAATATATTGGTTTCAATGGACAGAGTGTAGTCATTAACAGATAACGAGAACACACTTAAGCTTGTCAATGGCTTGAAAGCTATATCTCTGTTTCCTAGCGTCTCCGTGTCCCGCTTGTAAGAGAGGTACTCGTGCTTCAGATGGCGTGTGCGTGTTGTTCACAGTCTGTGTACATTGTAGTGATTTTTTCTTTGTGTGGGTTGATACCATCAGTTCTGATTCAACGGTGCCTCTCTTTACTTCGTACATAACACTTTTTTCTCACGCTTCTTATCCGATTCACGTGTTTTTCTCGAGTGAAGCCATTCCACTCTTCCAAATTTAGATTAATTCAGCTTGCGCACATTACTACTAATGTATTTTTCTGCCTTTGTTGCGATTTGGGAAAGGAAGAGATAGTTAGAATGGAACTGATTCTGAATGATCACTTATACTTGGTACTCACCCTTGAGGATTAGTTTCAGTTTTTGCCGTGTATATGCTCCTCCTCCGTATTTTGGCTTAAAACTACTGTTCTTGATAATGATGTGGTCACGGATGTCTGAACTGAACGTGGCAGGACAAATTTGTGTTCATTTTCAATCTGACATGCACGGTTCATGCTACTCCAGAAAACTAGTAGTGTCGTAGTTAATGTTATTCCAGAATGTTTTATAAACTACTGCGTCCTTACAAATGGCTCTATTTTGTATTTTGCAAAGTAATATTGCTCAATCAGATATTATGATCTTCGTGAAATATTGTTCTGAGGAAAAACGTGGCTATCATGCAATAACTGAAAAAACTGTCACTGCTCTAAAATTGATAAGCTGGGAGGCAAAATAACTTACTTGATATACGCGATAGCTGGTACTGATAATTTCGCAAATGCGTAGGCCATTTTTCATATTTTGATATTAAAATCCGGTCAGTAAACTGTTATATGGGAAAGAGCATTAACTGAATAGAATTGTTGGACATAAACCATATATTTTTCGACATGTGTATCGAACGACGCCGTGACGAAACCAGAAGAATATGAATACAGTTGGTTAAATTTAATTTAGATTCACAAGACAACTGACACAGTAAAACAAAACGTGTTTGCGCTGTCAGCCGTTCAGGTTGAATATACAGATACACTGGTTTGAACATAGTTTGTGAAAACAAAGTAACTCTATATTACTTATGACATCAGGCGTTGTCGGTATGGCTTACTAGACCTAAATATTATAAAATGTGTGTGTCAGTGTGACTGTCCGTCTGTCTGTCTATGTGTCCACCTGTCTGTTTGTCTATCTGTGTCGGGTGTGTATATATGTATGCATAATCAATTATAGGACCAGTAGCTAGGTTTCGTTCATGACAGATTTGTAAATGACCTCAAGGTGACAGGATTTTTATAAACTTGTCATCGGTGGCAATAGCAATCGCAAGATTAACCTCGGTTAGTGCTCAAATGTTAGGCTAGCAGGATGCGTTGAATGCTAACGCTGCTGTAAGATATTTGCAGTTCAAACAAACGAGGGAAATATGTTTGTGTGTATGAATATATGTGTGTTAGGCTTCACACTTGCAAGCGTGCGTGAGTTTATATGACGTATCGTTAAACAAAAGTAGTTGTTTAGTACCTTTGTCCACTGTAATCGGTTGATTAAAACAATTTTGAAAAATTCGTAGTAGTGTTCATCAGCTTTCTCGGCTATTGACAAGTGTAAGTTTCTTTCAAGCTCCATCAAACTAACAATCGAACTTTGTTTTTCAGTTCTCTTTTGTCCGTTAAGTGCATTTTACCCGGATAAAAACTGCTTTAAACTGTGTCACTACTATACTAAGTAATATCTAAGACTTTGTCTTCTGTATTCTTTATGTAACCATAAATTGGTTCATTAAGAATAACAACAGAAATGTCATTTGTTAATTGTTTATTTCGCAGTTGTCAAGCTGTGGTTGCTTAACTTTATGACGTGCACTGTAATTGTTGTTTTCCTTGCTCCTTACCAGCTAACTTTCTATGAATTGCGTTGTCATTATTCAACGGAAATACCAAACTCTATATATTTTGCAACATCTCTGCTAAAGGGCTAATATGTAAACGACAAACTCGTCTATCGATGATTGTGTAGTTTAAATATTGAATCAATATCTTAAGTTCGAGAGCCCAGCCTTTTTGGCGGCCGACGTGGTACTGAGCACAAAAGAACGGCAATGCATGGGAGTAGCGTTTATTATTATGTTGAATCCAACATTTCAAGTTTCCCTTACTTTACCAAATTGCTTTCTAATCTCCTGATCATGATGGTAAATTCTTTGTTCAGAGTTCCGTTAATAGCCATCGAATAGCTGGCGCTGATTTACTAATGGTCTTCAAGGGATATTGGAATCCATGCAGTACGACACACGTGCATGCTCATGAACTGGCAGCCTGCAGTATTTCTCAGTTCTAATTGTTGATATTAAGTAGAACAGTATAAATGCAGAATGTACTGAACTTTTCTTGTTGGCATACAGCGCTGTGAAAACTACTTTACAGCCATTAAACTAGAACTGACGAACATCCTATTCGGTTTGAACAAGCTGCAACGTGATACATTTGTGAGACTTTCATCAGCTTCCTGTAAAAGAGGGCAGTGCCGTCGTAAGGCGTCGTGCCCTGCTAAGTTCAGTCAAAAGGAAAGGGCTTGCACTTGAAGATTCAACTGCCCTTTCGTTATCAAAGACAAAACTTGTCGAAGAACAGTTCTAAAAGCCCGGATGTAATTAGTCCTTGTTTCCTGTCCACTTGCGCATGAAGGGAGCACAAATATCCCAACAGAGAAGCAACCAAGAATATATTAAAACTAAATGCTCCCTTTGAACGTGAGGGTGGACATAAAATCAAACATATGAACTGGACTTTATGCACAAACAGTTAAGCGAAAGGAAATATAGTTTCGGATTTGTAGTTGCTAAAAAGTTACGTACCTTATACCAATACAACGCAACAATCTGGTAATGTGTGTTATGTTTTAGTTGATTCACAACGGAAGACCGGAATTGTTATCGATTATTTTTCGCTTATTTTGTTTGTTTTTCTACACGCAGTGAAAACGTGACACTAATTTTAATTAACAGTTTAAGAACTATAAACTATGACAACACAATATAAACTCAGAATATATCTCGAACTGTATACAACCATAACCTTTGACTTAAACAAGAAAAAATATTTATTGGAAGTTTGTTTCGACTTTTGAGCTGAATCAGGGAATGTAGAAAATTTGTTTGACCAGTTTCACATAAGGCTTTTATATTACACTTTTATATAACTAGTTTATACGTGTTTTCGTTTTGGTTTGCGGTGTTCTTAGCAGCACCGGCTCTTGAGAAGTATCCGTCAAAAGCGAAGCTGTTGTTTGTCAGATTTAGCGCCGAGTATATGTGAGACGACAAACGGCAGGGACAATGTTGCCTTTAACTTTTCTGTTCTAAACCGCATTGCAGTCCATTTTTTTTTCTGTAACTTGTTGCTCTCGGTCCTTTAGCGAAGATAGGGAATGTTCTCGTAAAGTCGTAAATATGTGGGCCAGATCTCTCAATTATACGTTATCTTGTATTGTTTCGGAATAGTAGAATGTATTGGATTGATACTACTCTCAGGTTTGACCAAAGTATCGTGCTTGTGGTATATCTGTACAGCTGAGTCAGGTTATAAGCGATGCACTTAATCCTGAATTAGTCAGCAGTATACAGTACTTAAGTAAGAGAAGAAACTCATTAAGAAAACCACTATCTTCAGTCTTTTCCATCAGAAGCCTTTTTTGTAAATAAACAATTCTTAAACATTTGCACCGAGAAAATCTTACTAGCAAAATAATTGGTAAACATGCAGAGTTGAAGAACTCGGAACTTTATATTTCAATCCAAAATTTTAGGGCCACAGCTTTAATTGGTTAGCTATTGGTTTGTAAGCGTGACCAACTGTAAAGAATATTTTATACTTTCTGATTGGTCAGTGTCCGGTTAGGTCACGTGATCTTAAAAGCTGTTTGGAAGAAGGTGTTTGAATATCAATCCAATTCAACACCAATACATCGTCATGAAATCGGCCTAACGGATTTAGGGCAAGTAGAAGCAATCTGAAAATGTTTTTATGGAGTGATCGTGTGCTTAAAGTTTCTCAGATCTATTTGTAATCGTTCCCCACACCACCCAAAATAAAACCCTTTTTGTTTTCCAGTGTCTATTTTATCATCAGCCGTTGAACACAACTTCATATATTGGCTAAAGTTTTTTTGTTGCAAAGCCCTGTTGGGAGTTACAAAAAGGATATGTGTGTCACTACTATCTCCATTTTAAATGTAATTGAACAATGAATACTCGATCAAATTCGGCGGCATCCGAGTTCCATTTTGAAGTTACAAGTATCCAAACCTCCACATCTAAATGCGCAATTCCTTATTCATCCCTGTTTCTTTCATGAAAACGGGATGGGCACCTGGCTTCTAAGGGTGCGTTCGTTTGGGACTATTCCGGGATAGGATTACATGGATTATCATCCCAGAAAATGATTTCAGCCAATCACAGCCCAGATCACTGTCGTGACTTTAGACGAAATCGCGGACAGTTTGTTTCGTGGTTGAAAGAAATCTTCAAAATGATGGACAAAGTACGCAGCAAAAGTTTATCACTAGAAATCCTACTCCGGAGTAGTCCCATACGAACGCACCCTAAGGTTGTTTGAGGATCTACTGAAAAAATACTATTACAATACGACTTTGACACCATGTAACACTAACACATATATTTTCCCTCAACCAATCAGACAATGTCATACTAAACTCACAAGGTTGGGTAAGGAAGCAGCTCACCTTTTCTGGGGTTGCCAGATCTCGGCTAATCGTACCACCCATTTGCCCAATATATGCACTATCGATTCAAGTTCTGCTGATTATTTACAAAACAGTCTGACCAGAGTCAGTGACCGTTCTTCAAGAACATCGCGTTTTGGGAAATGTCACTTTTGCTGTCCACTAAACTCTGAAACGATCTGCCTGTTGCAATGAGGAGGTCTCGTAACTTAAAAACGTTTAAAAATAACTTTAAAACGTTTTTATTAAATGCCTAGAGCGAAACGGATCCTTTTCCCATTTCTTAAACCCTTGCTGAATATCATTTTTAATCTTAACTATTAATACGTTTTATTTCATTATATATACTAACTACACTCCGATTTTAGTTTCCATTGTAAACAGACAGACATGCAGATAGATCCACGGCAGTCCAACTTAACCTTGTAAGCCTTTTTACCGGCTGCAGGGCCATTATCTATTCAGTTTTTACTGTTTTTTGTTACCCTCATTAAAGAATTTTTTTTATTATGTCAGTGCTATAGACTTCTGGGTGCCTGTAGGATTTTAAAACTACGTCAGCTGGGCGCGAACGTAACCAGCCGCTGAGTTCTGCGTTCATTAAAATATGTTCTTTATCCAATAAAAATATTCTAATGATAGGTAATGTTCCTACAAAGTGTTCACTAAAAATTTTCTAAAATATGTACCGATCCTTTCTCTTCAGATTAAACTTAATACGCGTAATAAATAAAAAGTTCTTTAAGAAAATAGGTAAGAAAATACATCTCATTCGCATTCAGAACTAATGTTTTCGCTGCTATGTGTTAAAAAAGCGGCATTTATCTATTTCAAATGTAAACTAACCAGTTTTCTAAGACCTTTAGAGTTCTGGCAGTGTTTAATGTGCTAGTTAGCACTGACTTTTGCATCCTTCTGAGGACTTCTCTGTGTCTTGAACCAGTTAGTTGTTTCACACTGCTGGTCACGTCCCTTGAGTAGCTCCAAATGCATCTGATCATTTTGTGCTGCTTAGTCTTGTATTATGTGAACTGCCTCCTTAAAGGCGCATATTGAGTTCTTCTCTTCTGTCTTCTCCTGCCTGTTGGTTATCCAAGGACAACTAATTTCTAGTGCTATTACCCTCACGGGTTGGTTGGCTGTGAGAGAATGGCTGTCATCCGAGCTCGCGCACGTGCAAAGCCGTGAAGTTCCCTTTTAACACGACAAAACTCAAAATAGAAAAGTTAATTTCGGGTGGCCTAATTGTTAGTAGTAAAAATGGTTTTTAAGGTCAGCCTGTTTCACACATCTAAATCAGCAGTTCCAACCACAGCAGATTTAGCCGAGAAGCGAGCTAAAACTGGAGAAAATGCGAACAAAGTTTTTGTTAAGATTCAGAACGGAGAACAAGACATATAGGACAAGTTATGTTTAAACTGATATAGCGAGTATTTTATAAAGTAAAACGGTAGGGTTTTTGCTTCAAATCACATTTTTTAGATCACAGTTGGAAACGATTGGTGATTGAGCCTGATTTGATTTTGCCTATGGTTTCAACGCTTCCCTAAGCTTGAGGTGTGTTTGCTCAGTGGCATTGGTTGCCAAACAGCTTTCCCAACAAAGCGTTTCAGAGGTGGCACTTCCAAGTTCTGACCTCAGCACAGCACACCAATGAAGCTTGCATGCTGACCTTTCCCACCCAGAACGTTTCACCTCACCTGTAGTATTTGAAGTTTACAGGAGACGATCTTCAAACCGCCCCGAGAATACTTCCAGCAATTGAAAGCCTCGTGCATTATATAGCTATGGACTCAGTTAGGTAGACGCAAAGCAAGAGTTTTACATAGCCATTTTCTTATTTGTTATTTGATAACAAATGAATTTTTAACAAAGTGTTGTTTCGAAATGCGAAATGCATTCTTATTTTAGTATTAAAAGATGGGCCACTAAAATGTTAAATTTAAGAAGGAAGTGAAAGACTCGCTGCTTACTTAAGCAAGAGTTTATTACTCCATAATCTTTGTGTACATCGTATGGTTTTCCTGTAAATGAAAGATTTGTGTCGGCTTTATTATCCATTTACATTTTCTATTTGTTTATTGTATTTTTAACGTTGTCAACATTAGTTTGTATTTAGTTTTTTTCGCACAAACCTCCATTTAAACCGCCCTTACCTGATTTTGAACCGCCTGTATAAATCATCATTCTTTGTCGTGCCATCGGGAACGCATCAATAACCTGAAAAATATTCACCCCATCTTCCCCGGTCTCTACTTCCAATGCTTTAATTTTGGAGAACATTGTACTTAATATATAATGTGTATTATATTGTATTCTACTGTTTTGTTTTACATTGTATTGTATTGTATAGCATTGTATTATTCTATTTAGT
>JAOBYE010205549.1:0-17267 GCA_025403585.1 Parazoanthus swiftii
TGTATGTATGTATGTATGTATCTTTGTATGTATGTATGTATGTATGTATGTATGTATGTATGTATGTATGTATGTATATATGTGTGTCGGTAGGTATGTGTTTATCGTCGCGAACAATTTGCCCTGTTACTAGTTCTACTTTACAACCGTGTAGGCTGCAGTTCGCGTCATACTCACTGTTTAACACAACTAAATAATAAAACGTTATGGACGGTAACGCAAACAAAAGAAACACAAGAAAGTACATTTTCGGCAGCCGTCGTCCGAGTCGCTAGTTTCCGTCTCGGCTGCCAAAGGTTACTATTACATGTTGAGTAACAGGTAAAGCCCTACTTGACAAGTGGTGATCCTTCCTCGCTCTCTAATGCAAATCGTTTTGTCACTAGAGTTTTGAAGAACCTTACGGGAGCAAAAATTTTCATCCAAAGGGTGCAGTCAACTTCTTCAACATCGTGAGTAACTGAATCGTTCATCCGATTTTGAGTACTGATAGGTTTCAACTACCTTTAGGTTTTTTAAAAACAAAATATAAAACCAAGGTCAAGTAATAAAATTTTTGCCCAGAATGTAAAATTTCATGAGAGCCGCGAAATTGCTTTTTGCGACCATGGAATGATTTGTCTCCTTGTAATTAGATATGTCAGGAGGATTGTAGTCTACACCTCTAGTAGTTGGTTTCATAAATGTCATTTCTTGTATTTCTTAACTTCTTTCGCGTGGTTTTGAAAGCAAACCGTAGAAAGAAGAAGGTGATGGAACTTTGGTAGAGTGTCACTTCTCGCTCAGTTTACCGGGAATCATCAACGCGGATCTTAATTTTCTAAATACTAAAATATATACACCAGATCTACATAATCGATTGCTGACATTAACGCTTTCCTTTAACTACCACAGATCAACCATCACATTCCATGCAGTCAACACCACTTCGTTTAGCTTGATGAGTTATGATGAAGTCATAAGGTACACGAATAAACCAAAGACGTCTTTTGCCCTGTAACATAGTTTTTCATTTTAGTCATGCAAAGACAGTTTCCCGTTGCATGATATTTGAATGGTGAAGTGAAGTGATGCAACTACGCCCATGATTTATCTTCACGAGTCCCCCTCCTTCGTTGCTGCTCGTTATCTAAATTCTTTACTGACAAATTCTCAAACAGCGAGTTTATTTAGAATTGGAATCGGACTACGATAGCTGAAACACGCGTCCTGACACTTCTATTTTCAATGGGTGTTAAGCGTGGGAATGTCTCCCCCAAACTTTCCAGTTCCAAATCAACTTAAAACTGACCTTTGCAATTTCATGTATTGGTTGCGCATAAACGAAAACTATATACAACTCTTGGATTCTAAGCAAGTATACAAGTATTTCTGTAACAAAAAATCTGTGCCACCAACAGCTATAGGAAATGGATTAATGAGAAGTTTGAAATCAGCGATGATCAAATGGACAAAGTTTACACAATTCCCTTCAAAGTTATGGTTCACACAAAAGCTAAAGAGTTGCAGTACAAAATCCTCAATAAATATTTAGCAACGAATAGTTTCTTAAAGAAAATCGGTTTAAAAGAAAATGAACAGCGCACGTTTTGTGTAACAGCTGCATTACAACAACTTGTTGTATCGTGCTAATTAGTCTGTACAATATCTACTGTTATAGGGTAGCGGGCTTATTTCAATGTCATAATATCTGTAGTTGCTTACTTTAGTACTTTACTTTTTTTCTCATTCACTTATTTCTTGCTCACAAGCCCGAACTGATAGTCGACCTGATATCTCAATAGAGTTCTCCAGAATAAACGTGACACTGCAGACGATGTGTATGGCAAGTGGAACATCGTCATTCCTAAACAGGGCTCCAGCACGTGGGGTAAAGGGGAGTTCAGTGCTGTAGTGGGAGCCATGATGTTTCTTGCCGCGTTCATTGGCCTGGCAGGAATCGCCAGCATAATCGTGGCTTGTGTAAGGAATCGGAGGTACGCATAAGTATGATTGTAAGGAAAAACTAGCTCGGGATTTAATGAAGACGGATAAGAATTCCAAAACCTTTCTTGATCAGTTGACACTCCCATCAGCTGGAAACATATTCATATTTCCGGCGAGCGTGTTTCAGTAACTCCTGTATTCTTATCTTCGCCCAACTAAAAATACATCTTGTCCAACTTCTACTACTCCACTCTCACTCATACTTCCTGCTCATTTAGTCCTGGCCTTAAAATTGCGATTTCCATATAGACAGGGTGACAGTTTTGCTTTTTTTGGTTTTTTGATTAAATTTTGCCGCTGTTACGAAAGCTAAAAAAGGGAATGAGTTGAATAAGTAACGAAGAAAGCAATTAACGGGCTCTAAGGATTTACGGGAGCCCTATATTTTATGCTGCGCACCATCCATTGACCCAAACGCGAAGAAAACGACCAGCAAACCGCAAAATTAAGTAGTTTTGATTAAATTGATCAAAGCTATGCATCATGTTTTGCAGTCAGGATAACGCGATTTTCACAGGTCAACCTTTTCCGAAATAGCTGTTAAAGCATTGAGCGAAGAAATGTGAGGAAAAGTAATCAACTTTTTAAAATAATGGAATGTGAATCAAATTAATAGTTGATCCAACAATTTTGATAATAGCGATGAAAACGTCATCCTCCGATACATCAGCTTTTTTTCTAAAAAAAAACAAACTCAAACGAACTGGTTATTTAAGTTCAAGCAACTCGATAAGAGTGGATTTTTTCTCCCTTTTTCCCTCTAAGGAAACACGATGTTTTTGCACCTACGCAAGTTGAGAAGATTAGTTTTAGGAATTCGCTCGCTTGGCGGTAAGTAAACTGCCCTCTTCTTTTTCTTTCAGTGGTCCACTGTGTCGTCTGCAAGGAAAAAGGTTAGTCAGTTCCATTGTCATTTAAAAATTTGCCTTGGAGATCTTGTGAATAGCATGACCAAGTTCGCTGACTTAACCGTTTTAAAAGGATCTAATTATACAAATAAAATTTGTCAGACTCTTCTAACATGACACGTTTAGAGCCTACTGTGGCACACCAGCAAATCGTGACAGGGACTTACAACTGTGACATTATTGCTGGTGTATACAGGTTATACCGATGCAATGACAAAACGCCTAAAAGCTTTATGGTGAATTATAAATTATGTCAAATTAATGCAAGCTGCTCCGGGGCAGGCAATGGAGACGACCTTCCTATAATTGACTACATACAGGTATACTGGGCTATGTGCTTGCAAGTGTAAGTGTTTATTCCCAAACCCTTCTAATTAGTGTCTTAATGGAAGAATCTATTCAGGCCTGAATAGATACATGAACGCACTGCAAGAAACGTTTTGAAATAGCAGTACACTGCGGGAGAATACTCTTCTACCATTTTTTTTATGGGGCGGGGGTAGGAGGGGAAGGGGTGATTGCGAGGGCTCACTTCTTGAAAACCTTACCAGTTGTCAGACCAAATTATGCGAATTTCTTTCCAAGACCTGACACTAAAATATTTACCCATTTTCAGGGCATGTTTTCTCAAATTGAATTGTGTTATATGGCACACTAGTACTCCCACAGCTTCGTCCAAAAACAGCACCCATTTTCAGACGAAAACAGTTTAAAAACTATACCCTTTGGCGCAACACAAGCCAGTACCGTTACATGTAATTCACATTAACAACTGTCACTTAAGTACTGAGCCGGTTGATGAGATATGACCAAACACTTGAGTATGTATAGACCACCCTGTAAAGTATGTAACATTGACTTCTTAGTTTTAGGAGTATTATGCTAAACTGGTTGCGTATAACCCACCCATGATTGAGATGTAGTTTTAGTCAGATTTTTTCCTTTGAAACTGATTTCTCTAACGCTACTGTATTCACAGAAACACGTTTGACATTTGCAAGGTGGAGTCCAGTCCCACGATTACTCGCAACGGACAAACCCTGTAACTACGCTTTAGCTTCTTTATATTTCATGCAGTGCTAGTGCAGAGATAGAGTTGTTCTTGTTCAGCTGTTGAGATAAATATTGGCTAATACTTAGTATTAGGCTGTACGCATTTGTTCAGCTCAGTACACGTACACACTATAACTTTTAGTTTTTCCTGGTTAACACCAATCACTACTCCAAAAATTAAACGAAAGGAAAAGAGGACTTGAACTGTCTACCGAAACAATCCCAAAACCTATTACTGCAAATTAATGCCAATCTTGCGTGCACAAAAAATACGTAATTAAGGATACACAGGACAAAACGGAGGTGTCCGTCTTCAACTGAGCGTAGCTCGCAAGATATTCACATTTTCTGAAAGGTTAATAAATGTAGATTCTGAATTTGCTATTTTTTTTAAAATAAGATTTGGTTAGAATTTGAATTATAGTTCTTTTTGTCCAAAATGACATGTTTTTTATCTCATGTTTATTTTCCAACACCTTCAATTACACATGTTTCATTTCATGCCGTGATTTTCTAACTGCATCGTTCTTGAGACAAGTTAAAGTACTTCCAAAACCTCTTGCTAATGGTTGTGTCGCCTCATTAGCATAATATAGTAAAAAACAACAACTCAGAATTGAACCAAAATCCGTCCATTGTTCCACAGAGCATAGAGCAGTTAGTACAATCTGAAAATTTGAGCTTCATATAAGGAATAATTTAGGAGAATGGAATGTTTTGAAATATCAAACGTTAGAAAGTTCTGTATGGCTGGCGGCAATATCTTGCGTCCAGCCATACGCTATCCGTAATTTTCGACTTTTTTGAACAATTACTTCTTCAAATTATGTCATTTATGTGATAATTCAAGCAAAAATTTCAAGTTAAATAAGTACCGTGTTATGCACTTTGAAAGTCTGGACTCATCTTGATTCAATCCTGAATTTGGTTTTTATGCTGTGTTATGCTAATGAAGTGCAGTATATATACAATGACGTCATCCGAAATCCGCCCATAGCACTGTTGCGATGTTCGCTGAGTACCGCGCTTCATACAAACGCAAGAAACAAGCTACGATGCAAACCCATGCGGACAAAAGCAGACGCCTTTTCACATACAAACGCATTTGAAAGCTCAAAAAGTTTGTAAAACAGAAGCAAAGACATGCCGTAACGATTATTGAGACCGGTCGCTTAGTATGGTATAAGCACCCTACTTTCAACGACCCGAACCCCCTACCACCCCCAAGCGCTCAATTTTCAAGTCATCTCAAATTGCCCACCGCGCTAGAATATATTTTTTTTCTTTCATTACCGTTCGTTACATTCGTGCTATAAGCAAGATAATCTTCTGGTTGACCGCTCGGTTTATTGTTGAGTTTTTCTTTTTCTCATTTTTGTTACAGTTTGTTTTTAAAGTTTTGTTTACCGCTACGTTCCCTTTCAAAAGGTCGCAAATCAAATAAGCGCTGTGTTTCCAATAAGCGCCCTGTCAGTAAGAAGCATCCCGTCTCTGAAAAGCGCACCTCCTCCCGATCCCAAAATTAAATACGCGCCCGGGCGGTTATTTGAATTTTTACTGGCCGCAACCCCGGTCGTAGTCATTTCACAAGCAAAAATACTAGAACAAACGCCAATGCTAGCTCAAAAACAGAGGCACAGACAAAGAATGCGACGCACAGATTAGCACAGAAAGAAGCTAGTACCGGCACAGATATAATACTTTCAAAGCTATAACAACGGCTCGGCTAGATGCAGGCACTGACACCAACACTGAGACACATACAATCCTGTCGGGTTATTCACTGGGTGTTTTTTTACCTGCAGCCTCACTCGTGGTAAATACCGCTCCAACTCAGTGGAGGTCATCGGGAACGATACAAATGTTAGTACTTCAGTGAGCTTGTATTTCTCATGCAGGCATGTAGTAAAAGTTCCATCATGGAGAAACGAACCATAAAAAGTTCTTTTAAGGGTCAATATGGCTCAGTGTTTGTATAAAACGGTGGAAAGCGGGATTGCTTGATTTGAGAAGTCATATATAAGTCTGATTTTGAAATTAGCAAATTTAAAGAAAGCTGAAATTACATCATATTTAGTTGTATACATACGGGATATGCCAGCTGTCTCTAGACATTGTCAGTTTGTTTACGCTTAGTTTTTCTTTGTCGTTAGTCGGTGCAGTTGTTTTGTTTTTACGTTAGATCAATACTGGAACATCCACCCCAGGCATTTGTCTGCACTTTAGCTTATCCCCCAGTATATAAACCTAGCAGAAGAGACTCTAGATCTGAGATACAGTATAGGGTATCACCACAGTGTAAACTAATCTAAAGCATTATCTTTAACCGCAGGACCGAGAGTACAGTGTTAAACAGGAATTTCAGGAAGTCGCTGAGGCGTCCAACTCTAATAATTCTTCAGAAATGCAAGGCCAGGTACCACGGGTAGCGACTCCAGTGGTTACACGACGCACAAGAGATGATATACAGGACAAACAAAAAATGGGCAGAGAAATGAAACTAGAACAAAAACCAGTTACACATCGCAAAAAATTGAACGATGACAGTAAAGACGTACAGCTGTTAAGTCCAGGTTCTCCGGAACAGATTCAAGCGAACGTGGCTCCCATACCGGCTGCCAAGAGTAAGTCCCCACGGGTAGTGAGGTTTGACCTTAACGAAGACATTCAACCCAAAAAAGATCGTGCACGAAAAATAGTAAAACACCGCAAATTCAAGCGACGCCCAACTCCGGCCTCACATCAACGAGCAGTTGCCCTGGCAAGTGTTTTTGAAGCTGGCGATGGAAGTGAACAGAATCTTACGGCTGAAAATATTCATGTGTACGAAAAAATTGGTTTGGCTGAACAGGATCTAAAAGACAAACAGAATGTTTATGGCGACAGAGGGGACGAAGATACAGTAGGTGAAGAAGAGGATTTTGATGATGCTTCGGACGTGTTGTTTAACTTCATCGTCAACACTTATACAAGGAATCCCAAACACTCTGAAGAGAGCGAGTACCGCTCCTCTTCTTTGTCAAACGAGCAGACAAACTCGACTAACTCAACCGTGGAGGAAGCAAAACCAGGCAAAGCACGTGACTTGGGGGATCCATCAGCACAGGAAGATGTTTCTTTCGATCATGACGAAACAGTAAAGGAGCACTATCAGCCGGTAGAAAACGCAGCTACTGTGTCTGATGTTGGTTTAAAACACAGTGAAGAGAAACCTTTATCAAATGGCTCTTCTGAAAGAGATGACAAAGAAATCCGCGAAGTGCAGCTGGAGACTCCGGTGTGGGATTACGGGAAAAACTGGCACGATTTGTAGACTAACAAAGGAACAATGCCTTAATTTCTTAAGATAAGACTTACAAGTTCGTTAAAACCGCTAATGATGCTTCGCTTAATTTTACGCCTTTCTGACATTGTTCTAATAATTGTAAAAGGCTGAACGAATAACGTGCAGAAAGTGAGCCAGTGAGCCTGATCATCAATTTATAAAAATATTGTTGCGAAAACTACATTTTTCACTTTGCTGAATCGTTTTTAAGAAGAATATGTTACGCAATACACGTATCATTATTAAACGCAGTAAACATTACTGTCTATTTTGAATGTACTTGTTACTTTGTAACTGTAAAAAGGTAAAAAAGGGTACATGCTGGAAGATGGTGAGTGAGGCGATTTTTATTGGTGTATGTTTAAAAATGATGGAACACTGTTCTCACCCCAATACGGTTGTCACTAATTTTATGTTGTAAAATATACTGGAAATAGTTCTTGCTAGAAGGGCTAGAGAACCAGGATTCAACATATAGATTAGAAAATCATAAAATATAGATTGTATGCATAGTACGCCCCAGTGGCCATATAAAACTATTGCTTCAAGTCGAGGTCAGTTTCCACGTTCTCATATATTTGCTGTATTTCTGCCTAACTAGCCTCGACCGTCAAAACTTTTGTTCATGGCCATTTGGGCGTATTATGCATACGGTCTATGTACATTACAAAAACTAAATTATCTTGTTTAGCCGGTGCGTATGTTCTAAATGCAGTTTGAAAACCTATTTGTAACCTATTGTATAGAAGAATGGTTAACTGATTCATCGAGTATCCCCTTAACTGTATAATAGCGGACGCAAGTGCATTACTAATGGTTCTTGGGAAAACATCAAAAGAAGTCTAAACGTATAAAAAACTCGTCTTAGATTAGACTTACACTTAGATTACACTTAGATTAAAATACTTTTGCCCTTCTTAAATCCAAGAAAACCAAGAAAAGATAGTGCCGGGTCGGGAAGCCTATTACATGTGTTTCGCTTGACTCGTTTGGCCCTGGGAACGAAAACGAACAAATTAGTAGTGGGACTGGGCACTATTAAAAATTGTCAACAAGCCGCCATTTTTAAAATTTGGGAAAAGTGGATGACCGGGATGACATTAAATTCAAGTACTGTAACTGTACAGCAGTGGAAACAAAAGCCCTACAATCGGTAAGACTTTGGCGGCAACAAATTCCAGGAGACTGTGAATGTTAAAAACAAAAATCGTCAGCAACACTCGAACAGATATTTTTTGGTTCAATCAATCTGTGTCAGACTTGGAACGACGAGATAAGTAGTTGTGCGAAAATATATGTTATATCCACCACTCCAAAACGGTAGTTACCCAGATGAGAAGCCCAAAGAAACAAATAATGATCTACTTCGTGAGGTAGGACGCTCTTTTTTTATTTTTGTGCTTATAACTGCTTTGTTTTCTAGCTCTCCGGGCTCGTTTTATTAGTTGTGAAGCATGCAGTTTCATGTGTTACTGAATTCCTGTCTGTTTATTGTGAGAATTGCATTCATCAGAAAAACAGTAAACCGTAAACCCGGCGCATAAATGAGTTCGGTTTACATCTAGGGCGGCTTGTATCTAGGGTGGCTTTAAATAAGCTGTATACATGTGTAAAAAGGAAACGTTTCGAACGAGCAAATGTGGTCACACTCTGATAGAGTACCATGTCACATAGTATATTTAACAGTATTGTTCTAACTCCACTTGCGATGTTTTTAGACTTTTAATAATTGTAATTTTTACATTTTAAATTGAAGAAGGCCGAACTGCCAAAACTTTTTTATTAAACTGGACCTGCGAAAAGTTTTAATGTCTGTCTCACTTCTCCATTTGTTCAACCTCTGTATTCTTGGGTTGCATGTGGCGTCATAGCCACCATTTTGGTGTACAATAACAATACAGTTGCAATTACTTTCTTTTGTTATGTCAGCCAACATGGCTGCCACACCCACTGTCTTTTGAATCTCTAGGGATTGAGTGAAACCCAGCAATATGTGTATATATATGAATATGATTAAGACTTTAGATTTGAGTATTGACTGACTGTTCAACACTCAGATCTAAAATTTGTAAGAGTAAATGGTTTTATATTCATATACATGTATGCTTTCAATCAGCTCCTTTTTCTTTGAATCAGCACTCTTCTGGTAGGATATATGGGTAGATATACATTTTTTCAATCAAGTTTTACTTCATTGAGTTAGCATTCCAATGATATATCCACTTGAAAGTACAGAATGTTCTCAATTTGTTTCCCTGTTGGGGGATTATTTCTGTTATCATTTAAGAGGATCAAAAGGCTTTCCTGTTTTTCAATATCCCTGCTTCTCTTGAAATCAATATCTGTTTAAGTTATGAATTTATCTGCCCAACTGTCAGTATCATTGGAGACTATCCTATCTTTATGTGATGTGTAAAAAGTTGTCATTAAGACCAAGATCAGCTCTGGCTCTCACTCTCAGCTTTAAGTCGACTAAACTTGCTACATTCTAGTCTGCATGCTAGACATTTGAGGCTTTTTTTGCATACTCCAAAAACAATTTATTTGAACTATACAGTCATGTAGATGGGCTTATGCAGGTGTTTCAAAAATATGAACTAGTGGGAGTTGGAACAGACAAAGTAGGAATTGGAGATTTAACAAGGACTAAGGTTACTCACACAGACAGAGTGAAACTGTGGTGAAAAAGGCATCAAAAATGGGATTAGTCTTGTTTTCAAACCAATGTACATGTGTGTATTTGTAGTAATTTTATATTTTTAGTAATAATAAACTATTTTTTTATTTATAGAATTCTTTTGTTAAATAATTTATATGAAAAACAATGAAAAGTAGAAGAAAAAAAACAAACAAAAAAATGGTAGAGCTAAAATTGACAATAACTAAAAAGCCAAAAGTTACTGCTGCATTTGATGTCAGGCTAGCTCTAAATGCTGATAAAGATTGTTCTGACATGTGAGTTTAAGTTTTATGAATCCATTTTCTGTTTTAAAATTCCATACCTTGGTTTTTAAAAGCTATTTGCTGTTCTATTTCATATCTTCTATGAACTTTTAGCAGTAACCTTACAAATTAACATCATTCTTTGCTAATATAAATGAAAATATGTGAAACTTTGTTATAAGCAAGGGTTTATTCATTAACTGTTTGTTTTTATCTGATCTTAGAATTCCATAAATAGTTTTTGTGCAGCAGAAAGCCTCTGACAGGCAGACTGAGAGTGTAGCTTATACACGAGATGCATAACTACTTTAAATATTGATAAAGTTGACTAATAAATCCATCCACATATTGATTGCTATATTTCTGATACTACAGTCAGTACATTAAAGTTCAAGCTTTAAATTTATGAAGAAATCCATGTGACCAGAGAAAAGAACATTTGATATTTAGAACATTTAGATTTGTTATGTTTATCTTAATTTTCGCGATTTAAAAACGAAAAGTCAACCACGTGAGTAAACAGCAAAACAAATATCAAGATCTTTAATGTTTTATTTAGATGCATAAAAATTACAATATTAACGGACGAACAGCTGAATCTAAAACTACGTGTCCGGTTCCAACCTACAAAGACAAGGAAAATCCGGACATGAATGAAGAACACAGGTACTGAAAATATAATTGCCCATCTGCACAAGTTCACTCAGTCCTGCATATCTAGCGCGTTAACAGGAAAGGGGTCTCCTATTTCTAGTCCGACTTCATTCAGAGATTACTCTTGCAGTTCGTGTTTTGTAATATTGCCTATTTTGACGTTATTTGTGATTTGGTTTTTCATTAGTCTGTTTAGTGTTGCTTTTCCGTTCGATATCCGTTACAAAGAAGTGATTATTTCTGCTGCAATTTGTTTCATTTTCTAGCACCATTTTACGAAATCCTTTCACCTTCAACAAAACAGTTTGTGGCATCACTAATTATTTTACCTAACACCTCGATCACGTAATTTTCAACGCAAACAAAAGGTGAAGATTATATAGTTGTAGCTACATGTAAGACCGTCGTTCTCAACGGAAGATATAACAAAATCTGACCATGGAAATAGAGAGAGGTGCAAGGGTGAATAAGAGCGAAGGGGGGAAGGGGGGGGGGGTGGAGGGCTGGTTTCAATTAGTTTCGATTGTTCTTTTGTAAAAGCAGGCGCTTTTTCCCGCACAGCCCTAGCAAACTGATTTAATAATGGCCAGTTCTGCCAACAGAACTGGCCATTATCAGTCAGCTTCAGTGGCTTTCCAGGAAAGGAGGGGGAAGTAAAATGGGGCTAGGGTTAGGCCAATCAACGTAAAGGTTGAGTTCTCAAAAACTAACTAAAATTTGCTAAACTGCTATCCGTCGGCTTCAACTTAGTGAAAACCATACTTAAATGCGTTAAAAGGCAATAGATTTACAAGAATTTGAAAATAGGTATTAATTTGGTCTTTGAGACGTTTTCTTTCTTTCAGGAGACCATTTTCCTGTTAACGTGCTTCATATACGTGTATGTTAAACCAAATATAAGAAGAATATACACCTTGTAGGGTTGACTGGCGCTCGTTTAGAAAACAAAACTTACTCGGGGAAAAAGCTCGGACCAAAAGAACTTCATTTCAAATAAAGTATCGAACTGAAATAAAAATTTTAAAGCGATCAGTAGCGAAGATGTACAAAACAGTCCGACTGTTGTGAAAACAGCTTGTAACCTCCCCTTTTTTCAATCTTCATCCTGTAGTGATCTGTAGGGGTTCAATGTTCTTATTTTTCGCGTTCACTGTAAAACGGACGGTACGAAGCGTATATTGCCGATGAAAACTAGATTTATGTTGCGAATGAATATTTTTCAAAGTTCTAGAGCGCCGAGAAAAGTGCCTAGGCTTTTACTCCTTGTGACTAGTTCTTGCACGGCAAAATTTTCAACGGCTCCTAGCGCCGCAATTAACACTTTTTGAACCAAACCAAACTTGCTTCTGTTATTGTCCCAGTTAGGCCTTTCAGTTACCAGAGTTTCGGGAAAAATAATTCTGACGGGGTTTCAGGTGGGTCAGAAGTAAGTTTGCGTTATGGACGTAACAAAACGTACATGTGAGTTCAGTCGGAGAAATCCCAACTAAGAAGATAAGTTCAAACCTCGTCAAGTTTAACCCCGCAAACCACGTTCGAACTTGTACAATCCGTAAAAAATTAAATCTAGGTTTGTATTTGGCAGTTATATGTACTGCATGTAGACTGCAAACCTCGTTCCCACTCTGTTTCTTCGATATTCTTCATAGCTGCCATCTTGCAATTGAATACGGATAAGACCCTGGGGAAAATGTTTTGAAACGGTCCGTTGGCAAGGACTTCAAGGGCTGTACGTGCATTTCAAAGTAAGATGAAGATATTTCCTCCGCGCCCTTATTTTGATTTTCCAGTTGGGCAGTTCATTCCTGGACTTCATTATTTATATTACGCCTTTCAATTGAATGGTAATGTTGGTGGAATTGGTGATGGCGGTGGTGACGGTAAAGGTAGCGGTAGTACTAGTCTATGCAACTTCTTCCTAAAGCCACAAGCATTGTTGACTTTAGTATAGCAGACTGTTTGGACAGTATAGCGCAATGCATATATGCAGACACAAGGAAACGAATGACTGATTCGCTTTCAGAGCGTTAACATAGAGGATATATAGAAACAACTGGTGTGCTCTCACATTTTATTCAGTACAAATACGTTTGCACCGGTGAAAAGTGTTGTACTGTTAGCTTTAAAAGTATCAGAATTTGATGTAATAGAGGTAAATAATATTTCCACAACCTAGACCAGGACCTCTTTTAAAGAGGAATTTTTACGTATCGAAACCTATGAATTTATTTGTAGTATTCAATTTTGTTTTTTGCTGGCATCTACTGTAGATTATCCTCCATCGCTATAAACTAAATATTTTCCTGAAAATACTCTACGCATTTACCAATCGGACACCAGCATAACTTAAACTAAAATTAGGAAGTTAGTGACGGATGTGACGTGGCAAAGTCATCAGCAGTGTCTGACAAGCTTTAGCTATCATATTCCTTGTCCCTAAGTCTGCATTATTCCCTGTCTAATCGAAAACTTTTTTCAGCAAATGAAGTGCTGAATGGTTCATTTACAGGTTGTCTATCAGTACAAAGAAAATCTCACATCAGTTGTACATTAATGTGGAAAGAGGGGAGGGTGGGGTGGGGGCAGACAGGAGGTCCAATTTTTTGCGTTTCTCGTACTCTTCCTTTACCGTGTTCCCACCCAAGCAGTTGACCAAAGTGGTTTCAGTTTTACCAGTAATGAATCTACCGCTAAAGTCCACCATTGAAAGTGGCAATCTGTTTAAATCTGGTACTACCTACCGGGTTATGATACTATTGCAACTAGTATCCGGCCAGAAAAAGGACCTAGCAGTTCTGATGGTGGAAGTCCTTTTGTTACTTTGCTATTGCCTGTCGCTTCTCTATAGAATCCAAGGGGTCTTGCATTGTTCTGTAATTACTATATAAACTCCACTGTCAATCCGCCTATCTGAATCATCCTGCGCAAGTTATACGGTTGTTTTGTTCTACTCTTTGGCTCATATAACTAACATCTCGTAAGATGTATATGCAAAGCCGTGTGTGTGATCTAGATAACTTAGAACATTTAGCTAGGGTTCAGCCAGGTTCCTTTTCTCTAATCTTGACCCCAAAGGGTATAGACCACTTTTATAATATGCTCCAGTGGCCATAAAAAGAAACTTCAACCACGTGTCATATATTTGCCTATACGTTTCGTGAAGGTGTCGGTGAAAAGTGTCAGCGATGGACTTTCACAACTCTGTTGTCTTTTCTTCCACGGAGTAGCGGCGGAAGCCATAACCATCGTAACCCGAATCAGCATCTTCGAAGTGCGGTGTAACTTGGCTCATGAGGTCTTGGGAGCTATCAATTGAGTTGGACGGGGAATGTCCCTCGTCCTCTTCCTCCTGATCCTGAGAATCGATGTCCTCATCAGTGGACTCTTGCTCTTGAGCAGTCGAATTGAGAGCTTGAGAGTGTTGCCCCCCCTGAAACATATCCCCATCGTTTTGATCTAATACTTCATCCTCGTCAGAGTCAGGAGGAGCTGGCGGAGGAACGGTAGGGGGAGGGGGGAAGAATGTTTCAAAGTTGTAGTCATCGCTGTCCTGATCTTCTTGAAAAAGCGGCCCGAGGGGATGTCTGGAGCCAGGGTGCCCCTCCCCCGTTCCGTCGTATGCGAAGTTGGTATATTGGTAAGGTTCATTGGACGTGTCGCTACCCTCCTCGTCGTTTTGCACGTGAAATGCCACCTCGTGAGCTTCCTGCAGTAATACCCGGGAAATATGATTTGTAAATCGCTGTGGAGGAACTATAATTTTACCATTTATTCATACAGAGTGAACTTTAAATTCGAGTATGATTAATCAACATTTCTTGCCTAATGACAGGGTCGTAAAGACTTGACCCTAAGGCATGTATGGATTCCCGAATTTACTAACACTTTTGTCCCGTCCTATTTAATGTTATATGACACTTCTTTTCTTTAATTTGACGAGGCTCGAATTAACTGGTGATCAGTTTCAATTGATCAAGTGCCAGCCAAATACTTTTAGCTCAATTATTCCGTCTTTTCTTTTTAAAAATTAGAAATTAGTTGGATGTACTCATTCTAGTCGGGTATTGTCCTTTTACCGGCCCCTGTTTCCAGCCCTGTTTAGGTTCATTTATATTTAAAATTTGTGCATCCAAACGTCAATACGAGTGCACGAATTGTCAATTTGTATTGATAAGTTATTTTTTTGCAGAAACCGTTAGCCTTTTGGTACTTCTGTTGTTTCTTTTTATTTCATCGAGACATGATCAAAAAGTAGCGAATAGTTCTGGTGGGTGGGTCAGCGTTTGTGAGTTTTAAAGTTGATGTTAACACAAGATAACTCATTATTAAGTTGTTAAATCAGTTTATTTATTACAAATCTTTATTTCTTACTCAGTAAGACATGGCGTTTTTTATATATTTTGTTCAAAGTCAGGACTGTTTTAAGTCATTAATCGCCCTGATTCGAACAACCACTCAGTTCAATTACCATTATTAACATTACACCGATACTCTAACTTGTCCAGTTTAACGATTACGTCACAGCTTCTTCGTAAGAAAACCGTTAATCATTGTAACTGACCAAAGTTGATGCTGGTCATGTTTTACACTAGTTTTTGCTGATGACTTTTTGTGCAACTTAACACATATTTTTGACAGCATGCAGCTCCTTTTCAGGCTTCAAATGTGTTGTTTAATTACATTTTGCTGGTTCTTCAGTCCTGCTCAATAGCGAAACTGTTCTTTACAGTGAAAAACATTTTTACTTTTACTTTATTCGTCTTCCAAGCTTTGTACTTTACTTTATTTAAGGCAGAATATTGCTTTGCTTCAAACTGTGACAGAAAATAGAACGGTGCGATTGACTTGATTAAGGGACTGTGAAATTCAACAGACCAGAAGTTGCTCATTCTTTCTCATAGAATATCAACATTGCGGAGCAAGTTAGAGCACGTGAACCAATCATCAGATGTACGTTTACTTTCAACTGTCTACTTGTAACTGTTCATTTTTCTTACACCATTTTTTTGACAAAGTTACTCGTCTGGTTTGCGTTATTTACCGAAAACTGACATACAAGACTTGAAAGACGTGTCATAGACTTGTGTATTTTCTTTAACATATCATTTGGTTTTAAGATTGATCAAAAACGGGTTGTCGGTTATTTCTTTGTGTTCGTGGACAATGTTCGTATTTTTTAGTGTTAAACAATTTAACTTTGGCCATAAAGCTTTGTTGTTGTTTTTCTCATTCACAAATACCAGTAATTGTAGTGGAAGTATAGACTTACTCGGTTATCTATTTATTCAAAAATTCTAAAGAACTTTCTCAGTTCCATGCTTGTTAACGAACGATTAGACGTCACGAACGTTTTTTTTATTGAAACCTTAGTACTGAATGTAATATTTAACAAGTTATTCGATAGAGTGTGTTTTAAAAACTACGGGTTTCTGAAATTATATTTCTATTTACGCCATTGCAGTAGATAGGGTACTCCTGAAGGTCACTCCCTGCAAAGGAGAAGCTTGTATGTTAGTAGTCTTGAAATGTTTCACTACCATCACCATATCAGGTCTACTCCAGATTATTTATGGGTTTAGTGCTGTTAAGAAATGCATTTTTATTTTTATTCTATGGTATGTTTTTGCTGGTGTTATTATCAGTCGCATGCGACTTAAGGCGATTAAGCGAGAGTTAAGGTGACTAAAGACAACTTTAGGATTTGAAGAAGGTATATATTCTTGTCTTTAACTAAGGAACGACCAAGCTTTCAATTAATATTTTAAAGATCGTCAAAGAGATTTTTAAGCACATTTTAGTTATCATGCAACATACTTGCCTATTCTAGATCGCAACGTTTTTTTATTCACTTTATAATCATTATCATCATAATAGTACTTAGTTTTTGTGTTTATATTTATATCCAAGCTTGGCATTTTGAGTGAATTTTCAGTTTACATGAAATATTATAAAGCCTCCATCCTTAAAGAAATCTCAAGTTCAACTACATGTAGTCGGTCATTTTCTATCGCAATTTGTCACCTTTGAATTTTTGTACATCTGTTTACGAATTAGGTTTCTATAACATAACTTTTGCTTACAGTATGCTAAGGATATGTCCACTTAAGGACGTTCTTAAAATATTATGAAAAACTTAAATCATGAACAATGAAAAAGAGAAAAAAGAACATTCTTCCTCACCACACTTCCACCTATACTCAGCATTTTTTTTCGCTCGACGGATCCCCCTCCGTCCAAATGATTCTAGCATTTTTTGTGTTGTGTAACAAATCTAAGAACAACATGTGCGACGACAAAGATTTTCAAATAAAGGCTATATATATATATATATATATATATATAAATGGAAGACAGGTAGTCGTGCCAGACAAAAACAGTGCTCAATGCCTCAAAGCAGA
>JAOBYE010205770.1:1683-17264 GCA_025403585.1 Parazoanthus swiftii
ACATCTCACTTGATGTTGATGGGGTTCTATTATAGCCAATCTGAGTCCCGTTGATGATTGCGCAGTCATCCTTAGCATAAGATTTGCTCTGCACTGAATCGATCAGTAAAGGCGAGTGTGAAGGCTGGAATTCCTCTGGAATGGAACTCTTCTCAGTTGTGTTCATGTCTGTATCGTCTAGTTTGATTGTTTTCAAATCAGTCCGAGAATTTTCTGCTGCTGGAGATACGAGATTTTGTGGCTGGCTTCGAGGGCTTTTTGGAGACCTTGGTGGACTTCTTGCGGGACTTTGTGGGTATCTTGGAGACCTTGGTGGACTTCTCGCGGGACTTTGTGGGTATCTTGGAGACCTTGGTGGACTTCTCGCGGGACTTTGTGGGTATCTCGGTGAGCTTCGTGGACTTCTCGCGGTGCTTCGTGGGAATCTTGGCGAGCTCCGTGGACTTCTCGTGGGACTTGCAAGATATCTTGGTGAAAGTCTTGCAATGCTTCCTGATGTGTTTACCGTTAAAATTCCAGGACTGGGTGGATAATCAGTACTCTGGAACGCAGTAGGCGAGCCTTTTTCATTTCGCTCAGGTTTCAGAGGTTCACCTTCATGTGTCTTGCTTGTTGGAGTTGTTGATTTTGTCGTTTCTTCTGCCTGTTTTTCTAAAATGTTGACCCTGGGAACGTTGTCTCCTTCACCGTCACTGGTATTGTTTTCTTGTCGCGGGCTTCCGTCTCTAACACGGACTGTAGGACAAACGTTGTAAGTATAGGGGACAGAGTATGTTTCAAGCTGCTTCGAGACATTTTCGTTGTTGTCTCGTGTGTCGGGATTTTCTTTTTGGGTGCTTGTATCCCTTTCACCCACCGTACAAACATCAATGTTGCTGTACGTTGCAATGAAAGTGTGAGGTGGTTTTTCTTCACCGGGCCTGTTAGTTGTGTGCTCAGTAGACTGTAATTTGTCTTTCAGGCTCTCGATTTCTTTGTGACAATCCGAAATTTTATGTCTCAGTTTACCAACAACATCACTTTTTTCAGATAGCATTCTCTTGTAAGCATTATTTTTATCTTTTAACACAAGAATTTCCTTCTCCAATTCTTCTAATATCTCGTCTTTCTCAGCAGATTCTTTGATTTTCTTTTGAGCTTCAGCTCCTAGTTTCCTCCGTTCTTCCTGAAACTCCGTTAACTGAAAACAAATTTCAACGAACACATCTGAATATACGACAAAATTAGAATGATTTAAGGGAGAATAACGCCTTTGATTTTGTAAACTGGTAGGAGGAACAGTAAGATATTTCAAAGGGGATGTAAACCTCTCGGGGTTTGGGTAATGGCTACTTTCTCTTGTTCTCTTACAAGAAAAAGAGCAGAGAAATGAATAAACTTGGTAAAAAAAGGTTGAATGGTTGGCGTTGGAGTGTAATTCTTTAGATTCGGTGCTTTTCATTACTTTTAGTTTTGTTCTTTGGTTTTTTGTTTTGTTTTGCCGGCCCCGTAGCTTCTTTTTGACTTGCAAAAAATGAGTGTTCATTCTTGGTATAGAGTGAACCTAGGCTCAAATAAATACAAAATATATTCTTGAGGCGAGCTTTTAAATCAGATTAAGTTAAGTTATAAGCATTTTACGCACCTTTTGCTCCCATAAAGTAATGTTGCTTTCAGCCTCAGCTTCTTGGCGTTTGTCCTTGGCCATTTCTAACTCCATCAATAATATAGCTTGCCTTTCCAACAACTCCTTATTCTCCTTGCTCAGTTTCTCATTCATAAGTTGACGTGACTCTTCATCATTCGAAGGTGAACTTTCTGGGTGCTTGTTAGTCTCTTTTTCTAGCTTAGCAATTTCAGCTCGTAATGAATACGTTTCTACTCGAAGGTACTCGATGAGTTCGTCTTTTTCTTTACTCGTGTCCGAAAAGCTTTGATTTTCTGGCCATTCTTGCTTCTTCATCTTGTTCATTTCATCTCTAAGAGCGTAGGTTTCGTTGCGCAAATAGCTGATCAAGTCATCTTTTTCGTGCAACACGTCAGCGTTCGTGTCTCCAGCAGCTTTTAACTCTAACTTTGCAATTTCTTCCTGTAAAGTATCAACTTTCATCTGTAGGTCTTTAATTACAGAGTCCTTTTCCTGAAGCTCTTTGACGTATTTGGCTGTGTCGTGTGATGCAAAGGAAGTGTTTGACTTTGGTAAGTCTTTTAGCTGATTCTCCAACGCAGAAACTTTATTCTTTAGTGTATAAATTTCATATTCATGTGAATACTTTTCCTTGCAAAGTTTCTCATTCTCTTTCACATATTCGTCGCTCTTGCTTTTCAGTTGCTCATACTCAGCCAGTTTCAGTGCGTGTATATTCTTCTCGGCTGTTAACTGAGAGATAATACTTTCCTTTTCTCGTAATTCTTTGTAAGTAGCATCTCGTTGCGCTTCAACTGTTCCATTTCTCTCTTTTAGGTATCTGTTGTCAAGCTCAAGGTTAGCTATCCTTGCCTCGTTCGTGCTCCAAGATTCACGGCGATAACCAGACAGTTCGTTTTCCATAGTCTTCTTCTCTTCTCGTAACTTGTTGATGAGAAATTCGTATTCGTTTAGTTTTGCTGTGAATGTCTTCTTATCCGCTGTCAATTGATAAATGGTGTTTTCTTTATCTCTTAGGTCCTTGCAGTTAGCGTCTCGTTGTTTTTCCATTGTTTCATTCCTCTCTCGCAGGATTTTGTTATCAAATTCAAGGTTTCTTAACATTGTTCCCGCATTGCTTCCAAATTCTCCGCGAGCTCTAAATAACTCGTTTTCCAAAGTCTTGTTCTTTTCCTTTAAAATTTTGACATCGCCCTCAAGGGTGGCGATTAAAGTTTTATTCTCAGGTTGCAGTTCATGTCTTCGTTTTAGTTGCTCGTATTCCACCAGTTTAAGCGACAACGCATTCTTCTCGGCTGTTAATTGATAAATATTATTTTCTTTCTGTCGCAATTCTTTGTAGTTATCATCCTGTTGCTTTGTAGCTGTTTCATTCCTCTCCTTGAGGTACACGTTTTCAAGTTCAAGGTTTCTCAGCTTTGTTTCGATAGAGCTTTCACCTTGAAGACAAGCTGCGGACAGATTGTTTTCTAAAGACTTGTTTTGTTTCTTTAAATTGTCAATTTGTCCTTCAAGACTAAATATTAATACTTCTTTCTCAGTTTTGTTTGAACCATGCATCAATTTAGATTCAAGGGAGCTGATTTGCTCTTTCAGTACTTGAACTTGCCTTTCTAACTGATTGATCCTGTCTTCTTTTTCTGCCAGCTTCATCTGGTAAGATTCCTTTTGATCTTCGCTTTTAACACTAGCTTCTGATAATTGAGACAAGTTTAGCTCTTGCTGCGACTTTATGTTCATTAATTGGCCACGAAGAGAGTTTCCATCTTTACGAGAATCTAGAAGTTGCATTTCAAGCGTATCAATTCTGTCCTTCAAATAACCATTTTCAAATTCAAGACTGCTTATTCTTGCTTCTTTCAGAGGTAACTCGCTTACTCCCTCAGCTTTCTTTCGGGCGTCTGAAATTTGCATCTCCAGTGTTCTGATCTTCTCCTGTAGCATCTTGTTCTCCAGTTCCCGACTCCTGATATCTGATCTGTTTACTGGTATTCTGGACGAATCTCCCCTTGACGCTTGAGACTCAAGCAGTTGCTTCTCAAGCCAAAGAAGACGCTCTTTCAGTATCTCTTTCTCTTTTTTCAAGTTTGAAATTTCAGAATCTTTGTGCTTTATTTCAGCATTTTCAAAGGTCGGTAACTGAACCTTGTTGAGTTGAAATTCCAATAGAGAATTTCTTTCTTGCATTTTTTGCAATTCTAAGTGGAGATTACTAACTGTTTCATCCCTTTGTAGCTTGGGAGTGTCAATAGATACAATGCACGCTTGTTGAAATTGTAATTCCAGGTTTTGTTTTGTGTTTTGTAAGACTTGTATCTGGTACTCAAGATTACGGATTTTGTCCTCATTTGCTTTATTTTCTGCATTTAAAGGAGTTTTATCTTGAGCTTCCTTGAGGTTTAGTTCAAGGGTAGTTATTTTCTCTTGAGCCTTTTGATTTTCGATTTTGAGAGTGTTAATCATTGCATTATTTTTCTCCATCTCAGCTGCATCGGCTGACACCTTCCATGGCTCTAGTTGTTTTAATTCCAGAGAAGCAAGTTTCTGCTGTAAATCTTGGATTTGATTCTGAAGCTCATGGTTTCTTTTTTCCAATGTTGCAAGAACTGTCTCCCTTTCAGCAAATTCAGTATTTTTGCCTCGATGCGACTTGTCTGTGAGCCAATTGCTGCTAGATGTCAACTCGTCTTGTAACCTCTTAACCTCTTGCTTCAAGCCTTGGATTGTTTGCCCCTTTTCTTTCATTTCCGTTCGGTGTTCAATTGCCTGTGTCCGAAGAGTATCCCGTTCGTTCACAATTTTATCGACGTGGCTTTCAAGATTTGACGCTTTTTCTTTGTATGAATGCAGTTCCAATGCCAGGCTGTAGTTTTCACCAGATGTATCTTCCTTAGGTTTGTTAGTATCTACTTTAGCTTTCTTTATAGCCTGAATCTGTTGGTGCAGATCTGCAATAACAACATCCTTTTCTCGCATCTCTTTGTTATTAGTTTCTATCAAGGAAGCAATTTTATTTTGCAATGTCCAGCAGAACGCTTGGTTCTCACTTTCTGTTCTAAATGCTGTAGATTCTGCCATAAAATTCTCCTTAGTGTAACTTGATGTCTTTTGTTCAAACTCGTAGTTTTGCAACATCCGCTTTAAGTTGTACAGTTCTTGATCTGTTTCTTCTTTACGGCTTAAAGCATCTGTAAGGGAGTTTCGGGCCTTCGCAAGTTCTTCTCTGAGCAACAAAACCTGTTTTTCAAGTTCTGTGTTTTCAACCCTCAGGTGCTGTAGTGTAGTTTCTAGGCTTTTGGTGATTTCTTTTCCTTTCTCTAAAAGCAACTGGCAGTCTTGAAGCTGTTGATGTATCTTCTTCATTTCTTTTTCGGTAGCTCTTAATTTCTCGAGAATATGTTGAACATGTTGTTCAAGTTGTGACTTCCCTTTGGGCGATCTAGTAAGTTCAAGCTCTAGAGCAGACTTCTCGCCTTGGGAGGTTCGAAGCTCATACTTGGACGAGACACTTCCTTCCTTAAGCTCTATCACTTGTTCTTTTAGTGTTGCTATCTCCTTCTCCAGTTGCAAATGGTGGTTTCTTGCCCCATTCCACTGCTCTTTCCACCTGGACACTTCCGTGTTAGCAAACAGAAGCTTTTCCTGTAGTGCTTCTTCTTTCAAACGACTTTCTTTAAAGCTAGCTTCTATTTCAAAATTGCTTCTTTTCCTTAAAGCCATTTGATCCTCAAAACTCGTAAGATCACGTTTTTGTCCTGATAAAGCATTCTCGGTTGTCTCGTAGAGTTTCTTCCATTTCGCAATCTCTGTGTTTGCTACTTTTAATCTTTCTTGTAGATCGTTTGCTTTTTGAAGACTCTCTTTGTAGTTAGAGGCAACTTGTGCAGCATTTCGCTTCTGTAGGGTCAGTTGATCTTCCAGTTCTTTCAGTTGATTTTGCTGTTTTGTCGTCGTCATCTCCGTTGACTCGTTAAGATTTTTCCACTTTAGTACTTCAGCATTGGCTGCATATAATTTGTCTTGTAACTCTTTCTCCTTCCTACGGCCCTCCTTCAAATAGGTTTCTATTTCGGCAATTTTAATTTTCTGCGACGTTAATTGATCTTCTAATCGTTTTGCTTCACTTTTTTGTCCTGTTTTACTTTTTTCGGTGGACTCATCATAAAGTTTCTTCCATTTTAACACCTCCAAGTTGGTTGCTGTTAAACTCTGCTGTAACTCAGTAACTCTCTTCCCGATTTCATTACCTCTCGTCTTCTGTACAGATAGTTGCTCTTGTAACCCTTTTAGTTCCCATTCTTGTCTTGTTTTGACACTTACATTTGACTCATACAGTTCTTTCCATTTTTTTGAATCTTGAACTACTGCAGACAGTTCTTCTTGCTTCTCGTTTAGCTGTTGGCGACTCACTTTAAGATTGGATTCAATTTCTGCCATTCTCTGTGTTTGTAGATTTACTTGATCACGTAATCTTTTCAACTCGCATTCTTGCTGCGCTTTGGTGCTCTCGACTGCGTCACAAAGTTTCTTCCATTTTAAGACTTCTGCACTTGATGCTGTTAATTTTGCTTGAAGTTGTTTTTCCTTCTCCAAGCTTTCATTAAGGGTCAAGTCTACTTCTTTATCTCTTCCTACGTATAACGCAACCTGATCTTCCAAATCTTTAAGCTTGTGTTCCTGTCTTGTTTTGACATTTTCAGCAGACTCGTAAAGTTTCTTCCATTTTAATATATCTACTTCAGTTACTTTTAACTTTTCTAGTAACTCTTTTTCTTTCTCGTGGTACTTGTTCAATGCCAAGTCAAGTTCCACGTTTCGTCTTTTCTGAAATTCCATTTCCTCCCGAAGACCTTTCAGATCACACTCTTGTGTTGTCTTTATGTTGCTGGTTGTTTCACAGAGCTCTTGTAGTTTGGATACCTCTTCTTCCGATTTGTTAAGCCTTTCGTGCAGCTCTTTCTCTTTGACTTGACTTTCCTTAAACTTGGTCTCAAACTCACAATGATGGCTTGTGAGTTTAAGTAGTCTTTCTTCAAGTTTCTTGTTAATCGATGCAACGGAGTTTGATGTGTTAAAGGCAGCTCGGCATCTCTCTTCCATTTCGTTTTTCTCCTCAATTGCAACACTATAGTCTTGTTCGGTTTTCTCTAGACTCTTTTGCAGCAAGTCTATCTCAGCTTTCAAATCCAAAATATTTTGCTTACTTGCATAAATTTCCCGATTCTTTGTGTAATTGTCTTTTGTTATCGCTTCGACGGTGTTACGCAGTTCGGTAATCTCCTTATCTCTACAAGCTCCATCGTCCAGATACCTAGAGCAGCATGTTAAAGAAGTAAATAAGACACTCCTGCACGTCTGTGCGACGTAGATATGTGAAAAACGTAAAACAGTATGAACAAGAAGAATTGACGCGGATGCAGTATATGCAAACGTTCAATTTTGTGTTCAACACATTTTTGGATTCTGCTTGTCGATATATTTAACATCCCAGTGGAGTTCACTTTAAACTTAAGTTGAACAAACCAAGTACAATGCATCAGGTAGCACCGTAGTAGAACAAAATCATTTTTTACTTAAAAAACTGGTAAATATTGAATTCAGACAGAGCATAGTAGAACTCATTTTTAGACAGCCAATCGGCAATCGGAACGGCCGCGTAAGTATTCCTCAAACCTATCAACTGCTGTATAGACAAAAGCACGTTTTGGCTAGCAGTGTTTAATAAAGACAATTGTTGCTTATTATATAATTCTTTTTTAATTGAAGAAAAGAGAAGTTAATCTCTTTGATTGTTCTCTTGAATTTTTTAAGTCACACAATTCTTAAGGAATATGTATAATCTCCCTGACCGTAATTTTAATGTTCCGCGTTTTACAGCTCTTTCATAGTTTTATTAAAGTGAATTTGTTCATATTTGATCACTCTGATAAAACAAATCTTGAATTTTAAGCTATCTTGCAGTAACTCCTCTGGAATATTATAAAAACTAATAGAAAAATCAAACTTATAAACTAAATATAGAAAAAACGACAAATGAAAACGTTATATTTTAACACAGGTACCTGCAGATTTTAACTCACCCATATATTAATGTATTTTTCCCAAATAATCAATAACTTTTAAATTATGTTAAAAAACTTAAACTATGTTAAAAATGTTTCGGCTGATGATTGTGTTATTTTTGTTAGTTTGACTTGCTTGGCTGTAACCTGTTTTGAACTTGCCATTTTGCACTTTCAGTAATTTATTTTAATTTATGCACATGTACAATGAAAGCTCCTTAAAATCAAAGAAGTGATTTTTACCTCTTTGACATGTTTTTCCATTGCTCCAGCTGTTGTTCCAACATCTCTTTTTCCCTCTGTATTTCGCTAATCTTGTAATCTGCACTTTGATGCTCGTCACGCATTCTGTCTCGGTCACGAACTATCAAATCGCGACGAGCTGCCGATTCACTTCCCAAATTCTGCAATCTAGATATCTCTTCCTTGAGGTGTTTTTGCTCCAGTTTAAGCCTCTCGCAATGTTCCTGCAGCGCAGAAAGGGCGTTCTGCAACGACGCAACCTGGCTTTCAAAGTTTGATTTCAGATACTTGATAAATTCATCTTGCTCAACAAAATTTCCCTCGGTTCCGAGTTCCAGGAATTTGTAGATTTGGCCATCGGTGACTTTGCTTGTACTGTCCAATTCCTATGAAAAAAAATTTCTTAATTGCTCATCTCACTTAAAGACACCCTTGTAGAGGTGTGTGAGTTCGAAATAGGCAACGTGTCTCCTTACAAATTGACCCAGAAAAACCACCGCACATGAACGTAATATATACCAACCTGGTCCTGAAAAACCAAATAAAACTGTCCATGTATTTTTGTTTTTAATGTTATTATTATTATTATTGTTTTTATTATTATTTTTTATTTTATTTTTATTATTGTTACTATTATTATTATTATTATTACTGCTATTGTTATCATTGTTGTTGTTTTTGTTATTACTGTTATTATCTTTATTGTTTATTAATACCATTACTTACGAATGTTTTGATCAAGCTCCAGTACATTAAGCCCAAAAAGCGTGGCAAGAAGTATTTTTTGGGCTTTTTGACTAGGAAAAACATTTCCATGATATAACATAATTAGGTTGGACAACAAATGTATGCCGAAATTAGAAAATACGTTTCTTATAGCTTGTCAAACAACCATTCAAAACCGCTGCTACACATTACTACTCACCTTGTAATTGCCTTTGAGAATGTCCAACTCCTTCGTCAAATTCTTAATCTCTACCTCTTGCGCAATTTTAATTTTGCGAAGCTCGTCAACTGCTTCGCTTTCAGTGAACATTGCTGCTCGCGACTCTACAGACTTCATCTTGGTCTTGTACAATCTGATCTCACTTTCCAGCTCCGTGTTTGTGGCTCGTAGAAACTCCACTTCTTTCAGTGCTGCTTCAACCGCAACGACTCTTTTCTGCGCCACCCGGAGTTCAAATTCAAGCTTCTCGTTTTTCTTTAAGGCCAGGTCCAACATAGAATTAAGTCGCGCCACACTCCCATCTTCAATCTAATATTAGATGTACATAAAATATTTTTTTTCATTTTTGTTAAGTATTTTCCATCCAGATCAAAGACCAATGTAAATAGACTAATATTTTGCTATAATTTAGATCTAGAATAGAATAATTGTTTAGCATAGCTTCGTTTCAACATAGTTTTTGTTACAGTTCAGTTAATGTATTTAATATTAAGTGATGTTGTACACTGTAACATGGACATGTATTTTTATCTCATGAAGAATAGACAGCTGTTATTATTATTATTATTATCATTTTTATTCTCATACTTTTAGATTAATGCAATGCTTTGTAATTTCAGTATTAGCATTTTTAACATTTTTTTTTATATTTTTTAATTGATACATTGAAAGGTTATGTATTTCAAATGTTTTAACGTTTGGTGCGAAATTGAAAATAAAGATTACTATTATTTATTATTATTATTACCATCATTATTATTGTTATTATTATTGTTACCATTTAGAGGATCGACAGTAGAATAGACACAAAGGGTCCCGCAATGGGAGAAATAGCTTTCCAGAGTCTCATTCTATGTCGGAGTTGAGTTTTACAACAAAAGTACTTGTACAAACTGGTCTGGTCACCTTACTGTTGAAGACATCATTATCACAGCACTGTCAATACAGAGCCGTAGCAAGGGGAGGGGCCGGGGGGTCGTGCCCCCTCCCCCCCCAGTTTTTTTTTTGCCAACAAATGTGTCAAATTCAGCAAATTGCCCAAGGCCTGAGAAAAGCGGGGAATATTTTGCTAATTTTAGACACTGATTTTGTTTCAAATGGCGTTTAAAATTCAAGAAATACGTTTTCAGACAACTAATTTTTAAAATTTCCCGGGGGAGCATCGGTCCCCGGAATCCCCCCCCCCCTAGTTTTCCAAGGCTTGCTACGGCCCTGCATTAACAAGGCTGTCACAATGCTTTCAGTCGTCATCGCTGTCAAAATCCTGTCATTTGTAACTGCTTTCGCAGTTAAGTCTTCTTTGTCGCTTTCGCACTACTGTCATTTACAAAGATCACAGCTCTGTCCCCATGAGTTTGCCACCGCGTCAGATTCATCGTGGGCACTAAAACATTCGGTGAATTGAGTGTAGTTACCTCTTTGATTACCGTAGTATGGATCTCCTGGACTTGTTTCTCGTACACAACCGGTATGTGTTCCCCGTTTGACGTGTCCAACTGCACTAAACGACTCTGTAAAACCGATGTTTGATTCTGTCCCTCGCTCTTCTCTGAGTTACACATTGTCAACATTGATTCCAGCTCTTGGATTTTCTTGTTCTGGGATTGAACTTGTCTGTTAAGTTTCTCTTTTTCCTCGGAGCTTATCCTCACTTTATCTTCTAAAGCAGAAACTTGTTTCTGAAAAAGTGAAAATCCAAATGAAAAGAAAATAAAGAAACGTAAAATACCGTTGACATATTAAAACATGCTCAAGTAATTTGTGCTTTGACATCAAAATTTCAGTTTTCCGCAATTGAAAGACTAAAGCCTGAAACTTTTACGATGGATTTTACCCATTTCGTAGTTTTCAACCACTAAATGCTGTTTTCTCATCCTTTTCAGTGTTACAAGTCAAATTTGACTAAAATTTAAAAAACTTAAAAATCCAAGATGGCGGCCAAATTTTGAGTTTTCCCACAGACACCACGTGACTACGCTTAATTGAAGGAACAAAGGAAATTTATCACATTTGCCAAATACCATGTCAATCGGATGAAATGTGATGATAGTAGAGGGGGGTACCCGATTAACAACCCTCCCCTCCCCCCCCCTCTGGTGTTCATGTTTCTTTGTTTGTTCAGAGCATCTAAGGTTAAAACTTATTGACACAGAAAAGGAGAAAACAATTGGGAGATACTTTAAGCCAATCTGAGATAAGGTTCACCTTAGATGCTTAAGACTGTGGAGCTCCTCGTAAGGGAGTATAAAATGCTTACAAGAACGAAATGATTTGCAAACCTGATGACTACTCGATTCATTGTTTCTCATTTCTTCGTGCTTTTGGATTTGATACTCCAATTTCCGGAGTTGTTCAGTGAGTTCTGGAATTCTCGTCTCAACGGAGGAAACGGTGGATGAGACACGGCTATCGGTAGTCTGCGAACCAGGACAGTACTGGCTCTCTAACTGATCAAGACGCAGCTGGTAAGCGGCACATCGGCCTTCTGACAGGGCCAGTTCCTGCTCCAACTTGAGAACCTTTAGGGAGAATATGAAAAAAATAAGAATTTTAACCCTTTCACTCCTAAGAGTTTCGACAGTTTGATCAAATGCTAAGTTCTCGTTTTCAGGCTTTATCCATTTTTTATTAACAAGTTAAGAGAATTTTGAATTTTATCATAGAGACTTGGGAGTAAGTGATCAGTTATATTTAAAATCTCATTCGGCTTTCGCTACGGAGAAGGTAGATGCTGGAAAACTTGGGGCTGTTTCACAAATGGAACATAGGGTTTATCTTGTTCAGAGAATCATTTGGATCCCCATATCTGCACTTAACAGGGGTGGATTTGGGGGGCGGGGCCTTTGGGGCGCGTAAGTAATTTTGCAAACATTTTATAAGAAAAACAATAAAACGCATCTATTAAAGCACGTACTACCTTTTCCGGCCCCCTCTCTCTAGACCAAAATATTTGTTGCAGCCCTCCCTTCACAAAATTTCTGAATCCGCCCATGCTAAAATTAGAGGAGACAGTGATATATCTATAAATATAAGTTAAGGACAAAGAGCGAAAAACTGAGCTCATCAAATAACTTCAAAAAACTGAGCTCATCAAATAACTTCAACAAACTGAGCTCATAATGACGGAACAGGACAAAAAAAACTTGAGTGATGGTTAATCATAGTGCAGAAGTGTTGATGAGTTTGGAATCGAGAGAAAAATAGCATTAAATGCTTAAGAGTTTTATCGGGACTGGTTGCGTATTGAAAGATAAACTGCAAATGTGAACATTGCAACATCACTAATGCTTTGATGAAGTGTACCTTGTCTCTCTCCTCTCCGAGTTTCGTGTCCAAGTTGTTATTCTGCTGGGTGTTGCTTTCGACCTGTAGCAAAATAGATAAAACACTGAAATTTCAAGGCCAAAATGTGTAAAAATCAAAACTTCTGCTGGTACTCTAGTTTCCTCGCTTAACAATGACAGGAACCAAAAGTCAGAATAAACTGTTTAAAAGGTAGTTAAAGGTGGTTTGTGTGTGATGTCATGTTGGTGTACAATAACAATAGAGTTACAATTACTTTTTTTGTTTTGTCCATCAACATGGCCGCCACGCCCTTTGTCGTTTCAGTCTCTGGGGATTGAGTGCAAACCAGCAATCTACATAACGTCTCAAAGCGCTTCACATCCGTAATATCCGGCGCCATTGGCTGCTGTCACAGTACTGATACAGGCGGAACACCGGATTACCCTACTCTTTTTGAAAAGTGCGTGGGTTCTTTTAAGGGAGCTTTGAGAGACTAGATGAGCAGCTCAATTAACGTCCCTGTCCACGGACGGTGAAACAAAAACAGGTCGCCCAAAGTTCAACTTCGACCATTTATGACTTATCATCAGGTGCTGATATTTTAAAAGTATAAGAGATCGTCTACCTATAAGTTGCAAAGATCGGACAGGTTTTAAGAGGTTTTTTAAAAGGTGGCTTCTATCCGTTGTTGTTGTTGTTGTTGTTGTTGTTGTTTGCTGTTTTATACTACTAAACTGTATAAAGGAGGAGCTCGAGGTCATGTCAAACAGCTTCTAGTTGTTTGTATTTGCGACTGACTGAAAGAGTTTTTGCAACTCCAGCCAACAAAAGCTGGCAGTGATCCATCGAGATATGTCTTTTGTCAAATCAGTGGCATAGAAAATTGGAAACATGTTTGCAGCCACCTTAAGCATTTCCATCTATTTTGTTTCTTAACCTGACTTTCAAGTTTCCAAGTTTGGTTTTTCCAGTTTTTCAGTATTGGCAGTTTCTCCTCCAGATCACTATTAGTTTTGTTTTCTGTCTGGAGAATTTCTTTTAACTCACTCACCTGTCAACCAAACAGATACTAAAACGTTTGCCGTTCGAAACTATGACTTAGTAGTATTGAATTCAAACAGGACGAAATAATTTGCTTATACAACATTAATCGAAAAAACTAGCCAAAGAAAGGGTCTCTTCAAATGTATTTTTTGTGATCTTCTGCACTCTTAACAATTTTAACTCATAAGTTTGTAATTTTTCCCCCAATAACCCAACGAATATACGTCATTTCAGTTGCTGTGTTTCGTTTTAACTAAGAAACGACTACAATGGACTGATAGTATTGCCATCTAGATCCATATATTCAAAGTGTTCTAAATCGTGATCTTACGTTTTGTTCGGTGTCAATAGCCCCTGTTCCTTTATTCGTCTCCTCTGCGTCTGCATTTATCTGAGAAATGAAAAACAATCACTAAATCATTGTCGAATGAAATCATCACCGTCTTCTAAACAAGCAAAAGCGGAAATGTAATTAAGTTATGTGTTCAAGTGCGAGTGGACTCGACGGATGCCTCGTTCCGATGAGCCTCGACTGCATGCTGTGTTCCGCTGGAAACAATGGTAAAGACTGAGTGAGAGTATTTTGAGTTGAACATTCTTCCACTTCCGCTTATGTTTTCCTGGTCAAACTGGGCCTCAAGAAACGGAAGTAAAAGTGGCGACGAGAAGAAAAGGGAATATTTTGTGTTCGCTGCCGTCATGCTTCCGTTTGTGCTTCTGTCTTCGTTTCCTTGATTCAATGCAAGATACAGGTTATAAAGTACTTCCTTGGTACTCGAAGAGCTTCCTCTTAAGCCCAGGGGTGGTCCATCGGACGCAAGAAAATTCAGGGCCAAGATAAAAGTCAAGCGGAGATTTCCCCTGGGTTTCTGAGGATGCTAAGTGAATCAGTGGTTTATCAGATATTAAAAAATGAATACTTCGTATCATACACACCGAGGAAAGTCTTTTCCGGATCAGTTCTGTCTCCAAGGTGCTGATTGTGTCGCGATACCCAGCTGCCTGCTGCTCGAGGGATCGGAGTTTTTCAAGGGATCTCTGATACGATTCTTCGACCGTCACCAGTTTGCTTTTGGTCAGGCTCAACTCTCGCTGGAGTTCTTCCTTCTCTGTCTTTGTATCCTGTTGGAATGATTAAAGCGGTTTACTTTCCTGTTCAAAATAATGTGCTATTTTGGGGACTGATGCTGAACATTCTTTTGAGAGCAAAAATAACTAAGAAAAAACATTAAAAATGAAACAAAAGTTAATGAATTACACTTAGATTAAGTGGAAATAAACAAAAATTAGGCAACGCTTTCTTGTTGAGGATTTCTATCCGAAATGTACCTTAAGAGTTCTCAATTATTCCCCCAGTATTTAGATATTTACGTATTTTATTGTGGAACAAACTGGGCCGTTCGAAACGGCACGAAAAGTGTGCCGGAAAAATCGTTCCAAGTGTAAACAGAAGGCCTATCCGAAGTTTCTACGTTTTACTGATAACGAAACGAAAGCTATCCGGTATAATGTAAATGAAATTAACCTAACTCAGTGACTTGATCAGCTAGTTGTTAATTTATTAATTATACTGTGTCTGTTTGATAGGGCCCTATGCTTTACCTTCAGGTTACCAGGTTTAGACAGGTCCTCTTTTTCACTGTTCTGCTTGCTGTTTTCTGTTTGAAAGCGTTTCAACTCCTGCTTCAATTTTTCGTTCTCTTGCATTAATGCTGTGAAATCAAGATACTTTTCTGCACTATGCGTTGATGTGTCTTCAGTAAGGGAGCCTTCGAAGATGTTCTTGTTCTGTTTCAGATCTGGAGAAAGGATCAGAAGTTAAACGATTCAACGCACTGATATCCGAGTAGATAACTTAATTGAACGGGAAGCTGTATGTATAAAAACAACCTCGATATATTTTGGAAAAACGATTCTTGGAAAACAAACCTTGTATCTCCAACTCCAGATGGCTTTTCTCACTCTTCAGTGATTCAATAAGAGTTTTACTTGATGCCAGTTCGCGGCTCAGCGACTCACGCTCCCAGTCCTTCTCTACCAACTTGCGCTTCAAATCTGTTTGTTCTTCCAGGCACCGCCTGCACTCGTCTTTAGTCCTCTGCACCTGTTCTTCCAGACCCGACTTCTGTTTAAGCAAGTTCTCTATCTGGAAACTCATCCTTGACGTCTGAAAGAAAATTATGTTTGTTTGCAGGGCCATAGCAAGGGGTGGTGCCGGGGGGGCCCGTGCCCCCCCCCCCAGTTTTTTCCCCAGCAAACGTGTCTAATGTGTCAAGCTCAGCAAATTGCTCCAAGTCTGAGAAAAACTTGTCATATTTTACTAGTTTTAGACACTCTGATTTTGTTTCAAATGGCGTTTAAAACCCAGGAAACA
>JAOBYE010205881.1:0-17258 GCA_025403585.1 Parazoanthus swiftii
CCCCCCCCCCCCCCCCCCCCCCCCCCCCCCCCCCCCCCCCCCCCCCCCCCCCCCCCCCCCCCCCCCCCCCCCAAAGCAGGATGTCATTTATTTTGCAAAGAAACATACTTTTCACATCCAGGTTGGGAAAACATAGGGACAGATTCAGGAGAGGGGCTGATAGGACCTGGGCCCCCTTCATCTGCATTTCTGATAAACATTTCAGGATGTGCCCCTGAAGCATCTAGATACAGAAAGTGGAAGGCAAGCACACAAAATTTATTAATGACTGCATCACTTGTTTGTTTAATATCTTACATACATGTACAATTGTGACACAAATTTGCAAAAAAATAGTAATGTAAAACTTTTGGAAGTCCAATTTGGATGTTGAAATCTTGAATCAAAAACCTTTGTTGTTGTCCTTAACCTGCAGCTGGACCTGGTGTGAAGAGTCACCTATCAGAAATGCTTGAAGAATTTGCTGCTATTAAAAACCTTAAGGTGAAACCAGAACTTGCACATCGCCTTGACAAGTAAGTCAAAGCAAAATGGATAATTTTTTGACAACTTAAGGCCCCTTTGGATCACCACATATTATTCTCAAAATTTTTGTGTTTGGTCCAGGTTTAATCTGGGTTGGAATGATATCTTAGCTGTTCTTACTAAAGGGCTAGTGATCATTGGATTTTCTGAACACTAACCAGGTGGGGAAAGGGGATGCCTAATTCTTAGTTGAAAAAGCACAAGGGTTTAGGGAGGATTTTAGGAGTTACATCTTCATAACACAATTTCCTCAGTTTTAGGAGTCCTTTGAATTTTTTTTTCTAAAAAGGAATGAATTTTCCATTTTATGAGCCTAAATTTTATTAGGTCTCAGAGTTGCTGGTCATGCTGAAGTGAACTTGATGATAGGAATGGAAACTGGGAAGATGGGGTTCAAGGGTTCTATGCCACCTCACACTCTGGCAACCTTATACAAACTTTTATTTTTCTCTTCATAGAGACAGTACTGGAGTTCTAATTTTAACCAGGTAAGAGTTTTCAGGCATTAATTTGCATAATGTTTTTGAATTTTTACAAAGTCTATTTTATTCTTTAAATGGATTATTACTTGGGCCCGCTCCATTTTTCTGTTATTCATTGTCATAAATGTCTAGCACATGCATGCATGAGATCCGTAAACTTGAGCCCAGGTTACTGAAGGCTTCAAGCATGGTGGTACATGCAACTGTAGGGTATTGGACTTTGAGTCTGCAGACCAGAGTTCTGTTTCTGGTGGATGTGTCTTGAACTTTTTTTTACTGTACTTTTCTTTTTTCTCCTGAAGTACATGTAAATAATAAAATCTTTTTTCTCCCTCTCCCTCTTTCATTTCAGAATTGAATGATATTTCATATTTAATAACGGTATCAGAAACATGCCATTTTTAAAAATGTATCAATTATAAACAACTAGTGAATTCCCTCACAAGCAGTGAGTTTGGAAAGTCATTCCACTTCATGTAAGCTGGTTAACATTCCTTTCCAAATCATGTACAGATTGTAGTGAGCAAGCGAGATCACCTGCTATAAGATAATATTGTCCACAAAATAATTGAAAATGTTTGAGACAAAAGTTTAAATCCTGTGTGGGCCCATTTCCTTTCTAGGGCTTTTGCTCAGAAGGTATTACTTTGGATATTTATAGTCTGAGCACTTTATATTTAATCACATTACATTTTATATTCATTATATCTATTATAGATCAGTAAGAGCTGCACGGAAGGTTGCAGAATTTTTTCATAATAGAAAAGTGGTCAAGAAATACTGGGCTATAGTTGTTGGAGTTCCGCGGTTTGAAGAAGGAGAGATAAAAATTCCTGTTGGAGAGGCAAAATTTGGCAAGTGGCACAAGATGACAGCTTGCAGGGACCTCATTGGCAAGTCACCAAAAGTATGACATTTATTAATTTTGTTGTTGTTGGTTCATTACTCTTTAATTACCACATAGCACAAAAGATTTTTTTTATAGAGTATTCCCTTCCTGTGATTAAGGAATCATAGTACACTACTCAGAGAACTTTAGTCTTCCATTTTAAGAGATCTTTAATTCACACTAGTTAGATAATTTTTTTATATATTTCATTTTTAGTATTATTGTTTTGTTATTTTTCAGCTTAGTTTTGCATATTTTTCATATATTTAAAGAGTATTGTAAGAGCATCAAGCACTGAGGATGCTCTTACATGCATTATTACTCGGGCCGAAGGCGCCAAGTTGAGGTTTCGGCTCCGTTCTTATTTTTCTTTTTTATTCTTTGTGTCGCAATTGTTCTGCACGCGCGTTAACTCGCATGGTGGCGCAGTGGTTAGTGCATCGGACTGGCGACTTTATCGAACTTGGACATCAACATGGCATGGGTTCGAATCATGGCGGGTGCGTCTTAAATCTTTTTTTTGCCTCGCTGATTTTTTTTTTCTCTTTTCTCTTTCTTTTTTTCAAAACGGAACAAACTTCAGTAGTAGAAATCACAAGCGTTATAGCATAAAATCATGATATAAATAATAAACAATTTAGTAAAAGCAGGCATTTTCAGTCATGCATGAGCATTATCACTGGCCGTTCCATTTTTACTCTAAGCATGGCTCGTTCATAATTATTTCCTTTCCAACGGCAGTAAACAAAATAGATCGAAGTATTTATTGCAAGTTTACTAAGTATACGGCAGGCCGGCTCGAGTCAGGCTATGGCATAGCCTCTTGCTATCATTAAATTATTATTTTACACTGAGAAGGGTGAAACGGTTGTAATTCCATTCACAGGTTTTGCTACACTGTAACCCACACAAAGTTAATACAGAAAAACAAGTGGACTCTAATCTTGATAACTCAAACCTTTGAACTAAGTTGAAGATAACTCGTTTACCTCCAGCAATATATGTACATTTAATCTTTTTATGAGTTATGAGTTTACATAAATTAACACTTATATATTAAATAGTACATTTATTTATTGTTTAAAAGTTAGTACTAGTTAATAATCATTTTTAATCACTACCAAATTTTAGGAATTAAGAGGAGCAGGTTTCAGTGAAGCAATAACAAGATTTCAAGTTCTGGATAGTAACAGCTCTACATGTTCATTGTTGGAGATCAATCCACTAACAGGACTAAAGCAACAAATTAGAGTACACATGGCCGAAGGATTACACTGCCCAATATTAGGAGATCACAAGTTCTCTGCTGAAAGGCCACAACCACAGGTCAGCCATGCTATAATTATGTGTACATTCTAAAAATGATGACAGAAATTTAAGTTGTGAAGTAGACAGGTTCTAAAGTTGTCTGTGAGATTTTTTTAGCTTGACTCAAATGAGTGACATGTCAAGTTGTCACTCAAAATAGGGCGAGTTCATCAAGTTAATGCAGTTAAATAATATTCAAATACAATTTTTAAAACTATGTGAGAATGAAGACCAACTTATCTAACTTATTTTTGACTTTTTGTACAGTTATTACAACAATTCAACTCTGGAAAAATAGATACAGTAATGAATGTAAAGTCATGTAAACATTCCAATCAGTCATTGATTCTTTTTCAAAGTCCCACATGAAACTAAGAAGATATATGCTGAGTGGCAGCTAATACTAGAGGATATTTACTGTATAACAATCACAATTGTTTGTTACTGGTACTGTACAGTACTTAGTTAATATAGGTATTACTTTTTTGCCTATCTTCAGGTACTATCTCTAAGGATGTTACAACTACTGCAAATGAAAGGGGTAAAAGATCAGACTGATACAAAAGGAAAAGGGAAAATAAGGGACTGGCAGAGGGCACTGATACCACTGCACCTTCATGCAAGGGAATTGACATTACCAGGGTTTAACAGTGGCAAGGATGTTGTGATAACTGCACCAATGCCAGACTACTTTGAAGAAACTCTTGAAAAATGCCGACTGCACCCCAAGAGAAAGACAATGCAGCAGTCACGTGATGAAAACGAATTTTTTAGACTTAAGAGGCTTGGTATATCTACAAACAAAATCTCAGGATTCTAGACACTTTGATATTTTTTTTATTAAGAATCTACATGTATACAAGATTTCTCCTTTTCATTCAAACTATTTACAATTTCGTCATCGACCTTTTCATTAATTTCTCTCAGTGCTACTAACAGTTTAATTAAACTACTGTTGCCTGGCAGTTCAATTTGCCAAGTGCTCCTGAAACAGTTTTGTTTCCATCTGTACACACTGCTGCAGTTCATGAAATCACCATCTGCTTTGATTCTTAAATAATAAAGTTTACTAAAAAAACATTTTACAGCAACAGTTGACTTACATGTATCTGCAAAAATGTTAGCAGTTTCAGACTATTTCTCTTTAATCTACATAATCAAAGTCTTCTGGTATTTCAAAATTTTTGTCAATCTTCTTCTCCTCAATACCAAATTTTTTCACACACCAAGATTTGATGGAGAACACATTGTCAGTCCAGCGGTTAGCTGCATCCTTTGCTGTCAGAGTTTCTTTCTTCAAATTCTCCAATACTTCAGGATCACACTCTCGATACTTTTCTAGTTCTTTCTCCAGCTCTCGACTGAGAGTTTCCTTTTCTGCCAGCTCCTTCAAGACACTCTCCCTATCATCCTGAAGTTGGGATCAAAATAAATATATATTAGTCTTTCATGTATTCATTTGATAGTTTGTGGGCAGCACAGTGATCGAGTGGTTAGCGTGTCTAACTCGTGAACCTGAAGGTCGTGAGTTCAAACCCTGACCTGATTACTGTGTTGTGCCCTTGAGCAAGACACTTTACTTGACTTGCTCCAGTTGACTCAGCTGTATAAATGAGTACCAGCTTCTACCGGAGGCTAACCTGTGATGGATTAGTGTCCTGTCCAGGGGGAGTCACAGACTCTCATCTGCTTAACACTACAGAAACTGGAGATACCTGTAAGTGCAGGTCTTATGAGCCACTGGGCTCAGGAAAGGTTTTAGCTTTTAGCTTATTGATAGTTTAGCGTATACATACATGTACAGTAGGGCTGCAGATTGTCACAAAACTTGTGAAGTTAATATTCTGACGAGCCCAAAGAGTATTTAAAATCAACCTGGCAGTACATGTATGCACTAACACTGAGGGGAAAATTAATTTTGATTTGTACAAACCCAACAAATGAACAGTGTTCACTTTTAAAAGGTAATTACAAGCAATTTTCTTCATTGAGAGTATTGAACATGTGACAGTAATTCAACTGATAAACATGTGGCAATCAGTGCCCACTTTACCCCTTTCCTCTATCAGTGCTCTGTTTTACAGGTATTTAAAGCTGAAGAGGAGCTCTATACAGATCAGAAGAATGTTTCAGCAGACTAAATGGAGTCACTGAAGATCAAACCAGGGACCTCTCACTCACTAACCAACTCCTAATATTTTACACCTAGTGCTCCTAATATTTCTAATTGCCATAAAAAAAGTGAGCAAATAAAATCCAAGACTTGCACACCATTGCCGCTGTTTGTCATCATCCTGGCCTAACAATAGGTGTTAGAAACTATTAAATGTCAAACAACCTCTTCTCTGAAAACTCCAATTCAAGCTTGGGCACCCCCTTTTGTCATCAATTTTGGACATATAAGAAAAAAGACTGAAAAAGCATTTTTTTGAGCACAGATACATTTTTCTGCCCGCCCCCTCCCAACCCCTGTTTTGTAGGTTCAGGCTCTCTTCCCGAAATTCACATTAACAGTGTTGCATGTAGATCAATGGACATACATGTATATAATTATTACATACATCAGTACAAATGAACATCAGTCAACACTTACAGTTTCTTCTCGACCCTTGTTTGCTTGTTTAATCATCTTGGAGGTTGAAGCAATTTTTTTCTCGTAGTCATCAATCTGTGCTGTAAGGTCATCAATTTTACGCTTGCGCTGTAGTACAGAATGCATAAACAAATTATCTACATACAGTGCTGTAGAAAAAGGTAATCAAAATAAATGGCACACTGGAAGCGACATTGACTTTGTGTTTTAGAATCTGAATATTTAGTATTAAAAAGCCCATTTGTGACCCCTTTTTTCCCAACAAGCACTGCTTTTTTGGGGTTGGCTTTGGGTGTACATGTAGTGAAGATTGAGAAAAAGTGCCCAGAACCAGACCAACGGTACCTAACCAGTGACTTACCACATGCAAGGCCTTGCTTGGATAGGCCCAGAAGTACACTGATGTCCCAATCTTGTCAGTATCAACCATGGCATCGTCAACCAGGCTCTGGAGGATTTCTTTCACTGACATAGAGGCTGATATGGAATGAAAAATTAATTTAAAACAAATATCATTTAAAAGTTAATTAAAAATTTATAAATGAAAACTGGACAACAATAAAATAAATGCAAATGCTGTAGATTTAGAGCTGGAGGAACTATAGAAAAAGCATACCTTAATATGTGGGCATTTTTTTAAACAAATATATTTTACCAGTGTTGCAAATTTATGTACTTATATTTACATGACTGTGTAATTCAGAAAAATAGAAAAAAAAGTCTGGGGATGATCATGACATAATCTGCAGTCACTAAATGCTTGTCTGAACAGTCTGTATTTTCAAAGCATTTAGCTACATTAGGTGTACATTGTTTGTTACTTACTTATTCCTTTCTCTTTCGGTGCTATTTTTTCCAGTTCTTTCAGCTGGAAAAAGTCCTTCTAGAAAAGACAATTCAAACATCTTATTAACATCTTCTGTGGTGGCAGGTATTTGACCATTTTATTAGATTTTTGACGATCTTTTAAAGAGAATAAGTTGGGGAATTTGAACAGGAATTCTTGTCTGAGTTCAAATGCCCCATCTATGCCCAGTGTAGCCCCCCCCCTGCTCTCCCCTCCACTCCGCCTTAACATTGTCATTGATACAGTGTAGGTTCGTTTTAAATATTACTAAAAGTGTTATTAACATCAGGGCCGTAGCAAGGCGTAGGGCCGGGGGGGCTCGTGCCCCCCCAGTTTTTTTCCCCAGCAAATGTGTCAAATGTATCAAGCTCAGAAATTGCCCTAAGTTTGAGAAAAACTTGTCATATTTTACTAGTTTTAGACACTCTTATTTTGTTTCAAATGGCGTTTAAAACCCAGGAAACACGTTTTTAGACAAACTAATTTTCAAAATTTCCCCGGGGAGCATGCCCCCGGACCCCCATAAAAGGCTCACACCTTCGGCTCTCGGCGGTGCCCCCCAGTTTTCCAAGGCTTGCTACGGCCCTGAACATGATAATAATTCGAATTTTTCTGAAAACCAAATCATTCAGTTATACATTTAACATTGCTTAATTTAATGGAAATAAGCCAAAAGTTACAGTAAAAGTCAACTAACCTTCTCAAAGAAGAGCTCCATCAAACGCTGTCTCTTTTCTTCTACACTGAGTCCTCTCTTTTTTGACTGGGGTCAAGTCGATCAAAATGTTTTTAAAAAAAATCAACCATAGCACGTGCTCAAAAATAACTGTTAAAGCTTTTGAAAAATCGCTCTATAATAAAAACTGGTACTACTTAATACAGATAGAAGTCGTACAACAGTTGCGTAAATGGCAACTGAACTGCATAACATGGCATGATCACCGCTGAATCATGATCACGTTCAGTCTAGCATTTTTGAAATTACTTACCATTTTTAAGCCGTTCAAGTTGTAGGGATTTTTAAAAGCACATATAGTTATAAAACTGAATCCTTCTTTTTAAGAAAAATGTTTAAGTATTCGTGTTTTTACTTTAGCACAAGAAAATAACTCTCAGCGAACTCTGATATTTTTCTGCCATGCAAACATGGCCGTCACACTTTTGAGTTCTCGCGCCAAAACACTCGTTCCCAGGCGATTGGCGCGCTCAATATTTGCAACCAGAAGTTAATCGATCATTTCGCAATTCGTAGTGTTACTTTTTATTAAAATAATATAATAATATAATATAATAATTTCATCTACTTTTGATCAGGTTGGTTTTTTTTGTATGTGGAAATCTAATAGTCTATAATAATCTAATCTAATAGTTTCATCGCAAGAAGGCAATCCTTCTTTCACTGACTTTTTTCGCTACAAACTCAGGTAATTTCCGCTCGGTTGCTCGTAGTGCATCTCGGGATACCTGTGTTCTGTAGCACAACACAACAAACAGAGTCACTCGGCGTAAAATGTAAACATGGCGGACGAGGCTCGTTCTTTGTACGACCTCTCCATCCGTTCTGTTGTAAACCAGGACAAGTTATTTTCCGTGGAGTTTCGATCTTTGCCAGATGTTGTACAATGTGATGTGTATCAGCAGGTAAACCTGATTGGAATCAGGACTGAATCATACCTTTGACTCGATGATTGAAATGTCTTCATTTCTTGTATCATGTATGGTTATACACAGGGATTACTAAATACAATGCTTAAATTCCCTTGCAGCTCTACATGTTCGGAAAATTTGAGACCCTCAATGCAGAAATATGCGATCTCGAGGCATTTGGAAAGGCTCTGCGAGCAGGCAATCAAAGGTTAGACGAAATTAATGTAAACCTGAAACATCTGATTTTTTTCATTTTGGACATAAATTTAGTAGAGCTTCGATAATTTTTTCCTAGTCACGTCAGATCGTTGGTATAAAATAGATACATACATATACATGCAGTGATAAAAAGAAACGGTGGCTTATTCTGCCACAATAAAAAAAACTTGATTAAATGTCTTTAGTTTTTAAACTTACGCATTTAAAGTTTTTCAAATAATTATTTCTTTTCACAAATTTCTGAGCCGGGTGCAATCTCCTACACGTCTCGATTCGTGTTTATATTTATTATACAACGACCCGATTCGTTGTGGAACAAATAGAACCACCAGCTGTGGTCTGGCATCATCCTTCGGATATTCTCCGCGTTGCCGTTTATCGGCTCTTAAGTATAAACGTCGTTCCAGTACCGGAAACTTCTTGAAAACAGACGTTATAAATGCGTTTTTAGACCTTTCTAAGTCGTGCCATGATTATCCAATGCTTCGGGCTCCTCGATGTTATATTTTCAGTGCATTTTTACTCATACGGAATTTTTCTGTTAATCATTGTTCAGCAGCATTTGTACATGTATGCTGTACGAAACTCATGTGTACCTGCCTCAAACATCTTGTTGTCATTCCACAGCTTGGTTAGTTCCTTGGTATATACACAAGGAAAGTAACTAATTTCTGTTGCAGGAAAAATGCGCTTATTTTGTTTTGTTTTAGTACATACAGTGTAGTTATGAGAACTATTGCCCTGGGGTCACAGTATTAGTTCTTTCTTTTAATATTATTACAGGTTCACCCCCTCCCCGGCCCCCTCCCCAACACCACCACCGTATCACCACCTACTAGCTCTGTATGAGGGCAAGGTGCAGTGTAACCACATGATCAGAAAAGAACCACAAAATCAAACCATCCAGTACATTGCTACTGCAAATATATTAATGAAAATGTTCTTAAGGTTATACTGAACACCTTGAGTGGTGTTTTTAGTTTTCAGTCTGTAGCTCTGTTAATATGCGTCAGATAGCCATAAACCTATATATCACTGCAAAGGTTATAAAATTCTTTAAATGACTGGTAATTTATTTTTGCAAAATCCTTTTTTGAGTGAAATTCATCACACAGTTTTGATTCTGACCAAACATTTTCCCTTCTGGTTAGGGATAGAGTCCCAGCTTTTGAAATTTGGAGGCCCTGAAATGTCAGTTCCTATTCTCTAAATATTGATTTTTATCAAGAATGCTTGGTAAAATAAATGCCATTTTGCACTTATTGTTTACAGAAAGCATGTTTAGGGTTAATTTATCAGTTGATTAAATAAAATCCCGCACCCAGTGTGACAGTCGCAATGAATCAGCCTGTGATGGGATAGCCCAAGAGTTGTCAACTTTTTCCAGATCGAGCTGTTTGCGGTTAATTGATAAACTGGGAGCACAGAAGGCCATAAGCATACTGTAGATCTTGAGTAAACATGAGCCATGAAATTTACCTTAAGAATAATTACAATGAGCTATTGTAGCAGGCAAAGTATGTGAATCTAAACATGAAATTGATCCAAAAAATAGCAAATTTTACAGAGCTGTTTGAGTATGCTGCCTTTCAGGTGCTCCCAAGAGGCTGTATAAGAGAGGAGATTAGGTTTTTTGAAAAAGAAATCATCTGTCATAAACAGATTTAAGGTCTTTTTATCCCTTACTATATCTACAATGGATAGTCAGAAATCAAGTGTTTTTTCAGTTAGTATTAACTTACACTTGTACATATGATGTTTTTCATAGGGTGCAACTGTACTGTCCATTCCAAGCTCTGATGGACCATGGCTATAATGTGTCAAAGACACTAGCTGATACATTTTGTCAGAGTTGTCAGAATGTAGCAAAAAGAGGGAACCCTTCCAGTGATTGCAATAAACTTATTGGTCTGGGTCTTAGCGTTGGTAAGATTCTAATTATAATGGTTTAAACTAGCAATTGTACTAAGACTATAGTTCATATGTCTCAGATCCATCTTTCTGTAAAAAAATGTAACATATATGTTTTGATATTATTAAAAATATCTTTAATAAAATGGTAACTATCTATATTTTTTGGTCTCAAATTAAATTTTTTGAAGTAGGTTGGTTTAATTTTGAAAATATATCCTGCAACTCGGCCGAAGAAGTAACAGAAACCTTGCAATGCTAAGTTTCAAATTACATGTAAAGCTTGGGTACTTCAATGAAATAGTATTATTGCAGAATACATGTATATTTGCTGCAATAATTCTATATCATATGCCCCTAAAATTGAGGTAAAATTTGTTCAATTACAAACCAATAAAAACTTTAGAGCAGTGACAAACCTCAAGGGTTTCATGGTAGCAAAAACATCTGTTAGTGTGGTTGCAAAAAATATCTATGTCTCCACCACAAGGATATCTGCTTGGTGGTGCCTCCCTCCCACAGGAATTTCCAGTTTGAGTACTTGATACATTAATTATTATATATTTCTTTTCAAAACACTTGGTTTGTTGGACCTACCTTCCCAGATTTGAATTTTCAATTTCCTTTGGGTGGGGGTAATTTTGACTAGGATGTAGAGTTTCAGAGGCAACTCAGTTAATGCTAATACATGCCTACATGTTTCCATGTTTCATTTGAAAGTGTTTTTAAAAATCATTCTTGCTCTATAAATAGGCAGCTTTCTGGCTGAAACCGGTTGGTACAATGATGCAGAAAGGATTTTTGGTGATAGTATTGGTTTGTTTGATACAAGGATATTATGCCATTGCAGAATTCTACTAAAGCTTCTCACAAGGTATTGTGCCCACGGTGGTAAATCTAAAATCATTTGAACGTTAACCTGTACATGTAGTTTAGTTAATTTTAGTTTTAAACAGGGTTTGTTAGATTACATACAGAGAATGTAGAACTTTCAAAAAAGTTTCTTGGGATAAATGGACTGAACGAACATCAGAACTAAAATTAATTTCCTCAGAATAATAAAAATGGTAAATTTATCAAATTATTTATGTATCAAATTCTCAATTAGTGTTCAAAAGCACTTTACCATAGAATTTCGGAGGTTGAAGGAATGAATGTACATGTAGGAAGATAGAGGGGTAGGTAGGTACTCTGTAGACAAGTAGGTAGGTTGATAGGTAGGATTAAGAAGGGATGGTAGGAGATGCTGCCGTTAGGTTGGGTGGAGGGAGGGAAGATAAGTTATCACAGTAAAGGGAAGCAAAGAAGGTAGGAAGATAGGTGGACAGATGGAAGGAAAGTGGGTAGCTAGGTAGGTAGGAAAGAAGGTACAGTAAGTCGCTGAAAGGAAGGAAATAAGAAAGGAAGTTAGAAAGGAAGAAAGGTAAGTTTGTTTTAAGGGAAGGTACGTAGGAAAGAGGGAGGGAGGGTTAGGAGCAAGGAAGCAAGGAAGGAAGGTAGGATGATACTGTAGGTAGGAGGTAAGGTTGGTAGAGAAAGGTGGGCAGGAAGAAAGAAAGTTTGTAGAAAGGCTGAAGAATGGAAAATGGAAAGGTAGGAAGGAAGAAAGGTAGGAAGGAAGAAAGGTAGGAAGGAAGAATGATAGGAAGGAAGGAAAAAAGGTAGGAAGGAAGAAAAGAAGGTAGGTAGGTACATAGGTATGAAAGAAGGAAAGTTGGTACTGTAGGAAAGTGGGTAGGAAGGAAGAAAGTTTCATAGAATTAAATGGGAAGAAAGGATAGTGAAAAGGTAGGAAGGAAGCAAGAAAGCAAAGAAGAAAGGTAGGAAGAAAGAAAGGTAGGAAGGAAGAAAGAAATGTAGGAAGGAAGAAAGGTAGGTAGGTACGTAGGTATGAAAGAAAAGTTGGTAGGAAGGTGGGTAAGAAGGAAGAAAGGTTCGTAGAATTAGGTGGGAAGAGGAAAAGTGGAAAGGTAGGGACGAAAGAAGGAAGGAAGAAAGGTAGGAAAGAAGAAAAGTTGGTAGAAAGGTAGGTAGGAAGGAAGAAAGTTTCGTAGAAAGGTGGGAAGAAAGGAAAGTGGAAAGTGGGAAGGATGGAAGCAAACAAGCAGGGAAGGAAGAAAGGTACATGTAGGTAGTTACGTAGGTAGTTAGGAAGGATAGTGGGTAGGAAGGTAGGAACGAAAAATAGAAAGAGGGACGGAAGGTTGGTAGAAGGTAGCATGGAAGGTTTGTAAACAGACTGAATAAGACACAGATTAATTCGCATTTCACATATAACTTTCAGATGTACATATACTGTGTTTTAAACATTAGGTAATAAAAGTTTAAAACTTCTTTACATGAGAACTGTGTAAACTATACTAGTTACGTTTAAAAAGTTAAAAGGCTAAAGTATGTACGAATAAAACTGAACGTTTTCGACTAAAAGTCATCATCAGGGTTAAAAAAGTGTTTGCCGCGAGTTTCGTATTTAAATGTTAGGTCACTCCCATGGGGAACAGGTTGATTGGATGTTAGTTACATAAATACAAGTAAAATGTCAATTCATTAATACACCACAGTGTATTGGCTCCATGTGCATAGGCTGAAACAAAAAGATATACCATACAGTTAGACAAATACAGTTAATCACTTTGGTTGAAAAGGCCTAAAAGCTCAGTCCGAACGCATTAAAGCTTAGTAGACTAATAACAAAACATAACTGTTGTTGTTGTTGTTGTTGTTGTTACCTTTTGTCCCAATAGGCTTCTTCATGTACGAACAGCAAATTGTAAGTTTACACCAGCAAAGAACACTTTTGATGACGCAATGGAACTAGTTCGAAAACTGAGAGGAGAAAAGAGCGTGGATTCCGCAGCTCTTCATGGGGAAAAATGCAGTTTGCTGTTTGCACTCAGTCAATATGATGAGGTACATTTTTACTTATTGAGCACACACTGAAAGATTGATAGAAAAAAAGTATGAGGAACAGCTGGATAAAGTTAATGTGATCATTTGTTAACAAAGCATGCTTTTTACCCCTTTACAGGCCTACGGAAGCAGTCTGAGGGCGCTACAAGAGGTTGCACTGGGCCTACCAGTAAAGGTTGGGAATACAGTAGCAGTTTCTTTACAAAAGGCTGCTTTACAAAATTACACAGTTTATATTAACACAATTAAAATAATGTATGAAAATGAAATGTGTAATGAATATAAAGGTTAACGATCTAACGCATGTCCTGGTAAACATTGTAGATGTTCTGGACCAACCGTAGAAAGTCTTAACTATGTGCTTTGAATATTTTCATGTTCTCTCATTACACCCTCAAGAACCTGTAAACACGAGGCAATTTTTCTTTTATCTTGAAATACATTACTGTAAATGCCAATGCGCTCGAGGCTGGTTGCTGAAGTAGTGCATAATCATGGATCTAACACACCCTCTGTCCAACAAACATCGCAATGGAAATTCAGTGTAAAACAAGTTGCACAGAACTGAAGTAGAAGGATCGAGTTTTTGAAACAGTGCGAGGCCAATCGTAGTCGTGACATGCATCTTGCACCATCTGCTGCGAGAGCATCATCGTTGCTTTGCAAAAAATTGCTTTTTGCATAAGGACAGTAACGAGCATCATATAGATGGAGGACTTCGTTTAGTTTTATAATGAGTTTCACTAGTTCAATAGAATGTGATCACAACATTGAAATCACTGCCTTGTCCTGCTTTCAAAGGCCGTCCCTGAAGAAGCAATGACGTAACTGGTAGTGACATTTTAATTTTATGTGAGGGTGCATGGTTGCTAACTTAATCGACTGTGTTTTCAACAGACTGTCGTGGACATTCTCAGGCAAGCTTCCAAGGTAGGTTCAAGTACTTAGTTTAAATAAGTTTCAAGAACTGTTTGTGTCTTCGTGTTTTTCTCGCATGTTCCTCGTGTATGTGTTCTCACACCCAGCCAACAAATTTCTCAGTGATATAATTAATGCCACAAATGAGATTGCTTAGTTTGCTCAAACCACTTAAGGTAACAAAGTAAAATAAGCAGCAATGTCACAGTTCAATGTGTTTATCATATTGTATTAGTACGACTCTGAAACGATTCGCAACACCGTTGTTAATTATGTTTTCCAGTCAATCTATCCGTCTATGCTCTTCTATAAGGCGCGAATGTACCTTATGCGCCAGTTAGGCTTCGTTTTTGCGTATTATAGTATTATTAAACTCTAAAAACTAGGATTTAAATACTTTTCAGGCTTGTGTAGTGAAAAGGAAGTTCAAGAAAGCCGAGACATTGATAAAGCAAGCTTTGTTTCTGGCCAGGTAAGAAATTGGTAGCTGTTGGCTACTGATACAACAAATGTACAATGTAGTTCATGTTACTGCGTATTGTTCTCATTGCGTGTTTGTCAGTAAACTGCTGTCTAATCCCGTTACAACAAAAACCTGTAGAATGACCAAATTTATTTTTATCCAACAGAGACGAATTGTTTACTGTAGAAGTTCCGTGATTACAGCATTGTTTGTATCTCAATACTAGACAGAAAAATTCAGCACTGAACACCCTTTTTCGCCTACCGATGCTTACAAACGTCTCACCGCAAAGGCATGCTGAAGTTGTCTGTTTTGAAAAAAGAATCAAATCAATATAGAGCTCGTGTGAACGACAAAAGTTGATAAGGATTTTCGAGCGTTAGAGGAACCGGCTGCCGAATGGTCTACGTATGTATTTATACAGTTGGTCTGAATAAAACGACGTATATTTTTTGGTGATTGAACCCATTTGTTTGTTGTTTTGTAGGCCTACCTTTAGGCCCAATGTCGCTAAGTGTCGCCTAATGTCGCTGAATATTGCCTGATGTCGCCTAACAATACCCTATGTTGCCCAATGTTAGGTTGTGTATCTTTTTAGAAAAACCCAATAATTGTGCGTCTACAAGCCAAGTAGTGTTGCTATCCAAAGATAGGCCGGGGCTTTTTGTTTTCCAGTAGTTCCTCATGATAAAACTACAATGTTTCTTCGAAGTTAATTATCTCAGTATCAAACTATAAAGTATTTGGATCTTTTTACTCGGTAGTCCTAAGTGAAAATGTAGCTCACAATGTCAGTATAATATGGAAATTGCTATACTAAGGAAACAAATGTAATCTAATCTAAATTTTGTACTTCCGAATGGGATATAGCCAAAGATTAATCCAGGCAGGTGATTATTTGCGACTGTATGTGTCAATTAGTCTCGACTAAGCAGGCGTAGATAGTGAAAGCTCGGGGCTGGAGTAAAGATATAAAGGTGGACGTCACTGCTTCAGGTAGTAGATGTTTCCAGACGGACGTAGTACCAGGGAAGAAAAGTGTACTTGAACGCGTAGTCTATTTTGTTGTATAGGTAGAATTGAAAAATTTTGGTCGGGTGTTGTTGATAGTACAGAGGCCTTTCTCGCTGTTGAAACCAGTGCGAAAGAAAGGACACTGAGGTTCAAGTTTCCGCAAATTTAACTCAAACTGAGAAAATTCGAAATTGAAGATAGAGGTTTCTAGGTATTGAAACCAATCGCAGTATAGAATAAGACTGGTTCTCCGACTGACGTATATTCTTGTTGTATAATATGTGTTCCGGAAATGACATTTTTGGTGTTTACAATTCTTGTCAACAAATTTTCAGTTTGAAACATCAAAATTTATAACTTGCAAACTGTAGACCTTGCGAGCAGAGATCTGTGCACGCAGGGTATGAATTGTACAGGTCGTTTTGGTTTCAATGTGAGTTTGGTTTCTAAAACAGGGCCTATTTCATACTGAAACTTCCACTCACAGGCAACATTATGGCGACCATCATCCAAAGTATGCAGATACTTTGATCGACTATGGATTCTACCTACTAAATGTGGACTCCATCCGGCTGTCTGTGCAGGTTTACAAGGCAAGTTCACCACTGTTGCTAATTATTACATTGTACCGTTCTTTGTTCAGTTCGAGCAAGTATCACTGTCGAGTCAATGATACGGGCTTCTACAGGTATATTTTACTCTAGAAAGGTACATATCCGCACATGTTCTCTGCACATGCGGTATCGTTGTCTGTCTCGATCTCATCATAGCTTTAGCATACTTTGTCATAGTTTTACTAGTAAAGATTGATCTTTGCTAGTGTCTTAATCTACCTCAGTTGAACAGTGTCTTGCACTGGCTTTGAGACCTGCATTTGGAGCGAATTTTTATTCAGTTTACTTTCATTTTAAACAGCAGATGTCCCTAAACACACACCCTCGAATATTATCAATACTGCACAAAATTTGGGGGAGAGAAGGACAAGAATCTATTAGTCTATTTAACCAATGAAAAAACGAACAAATTCAAAAACTTTTTTTATTCATTCTTGTTAACATACTGTAATAGTCTTTATTGTCACCCTGTTTTGCAAAATGTTTCAAAGAAACGATTTGTAAGATTTCTTCTTAACAGTTTTAATATTATATTCTATGAGGCAATCAAACACGTAACTCTGCTCGTTAGCCGCGATGTCATCTTTCATATCATATCAAGTTGTACTGCTGTACTTCTGTCTTATAACTTTACAGGTCGCCCTTAATTTACGTATTCCTTGTGTGTTGTAGGCTGCTTTTCATGTGCGAGAAAAAGTGTTTGGGGCCAATAACCTCCATGTTGCCACAGCTCACGAGGACCTGGCGTACGCGTTGTATGTGCAGGAATACAGTACCGGAAACTTTGAAGAGGCCAAGTGAGTAGTGTAGCGAGTTGTACAAACTATTTGATGAGTTGGCGATTACTACTACTACTACTACTACTACTACTACTACTACTACTACTACTACTACTACTACTACTACTACTACTACTAC
>JAOBYE010205992.1:0-17251 GCA_025403585.1 Parazoanthus swiftii
TAGATAGATAGATAGATAGATAGATAGATAGATAGATAGATAGATAGATAGATAGATAGATAGATAGATAGATAAACTAATGCGTAACCTAAAATGTTAACACTCCAAAAGTTTTAGCACGAGTTCAGTATTATGTTTAGTTGTAGAATAGTGGGCATCAACTTAAGGACTTTACAAAAGTGACTTTCTTTCAGTTTTTGATGTGGTATATCGGCAGAGCTCCTTACAATGACGGTGATTGGTCAACAAACGCGGATGCGGATCTATAGTGATATGTTTTTGTTGTCAATTAACCATACAATACTCATCTCCACATCAGTGTTTGGCTTATTGACCGACGCAAAAAACAAGTTTTTCTGAAAAACAGTCTTTCATCGCTTAGCATTACCTTGTTAAAAGTTAACATGCAAATGTTCGTATTTTAAACTTTAAAAATGTGATCCATTGCTCCATGTTTTTTCTCAGTTTATTCAAAGGATGCCATTTTCTGTCCAAAAAAAGAAGTTTTGCTTGTTTATATATAAATAAAAACATGCTGGTGATCGTATGCCATTAAAGTATTGGATATGCGTTTATCAGGTCAACTATATTTGCCCGGTGATTGTTAACACAAGGTCTAAGTACAACGGTTGGATACACTGACACATTTTAGTTCTGTCCATGCGATTTTAGTTTGTGTGTTATGCCGACGTTTAATGCAGTGCAAGTACAGGATTTAGAGAAAGGCATGGGTTGTGTTGTACGTGCTATTCGAGAGGGAAAATTCTGAGCCGAATATTTACGTTCTCGTAACTGCCCTTGCCGCAACTGATATGGACTGTTTTACTTATCAGAGCTTCAGCTAAGTTCCCAGAAGAGGTTAGGAGCTAAGCTGTGGCAGAAAGGTGACGAGTCCCCTGCATGGATCCGCTAAATGCATTGGATCACATTGAATCTCTGACTCCGCCAAAAAGGGGGGTGCAGGAAGTGGTACACAAACGAATTAAGGGTGCGCTCCTTAATCTGGTCCAGTTTAAAGAGTTTTGGGTATTGTTTTGAAGAGGATGCTTAAATGAATAGATTGTAATCTTTATCTTAATTATTTGTTTTAACGACTTATAACAACTTATCTCTCGTAAATTTGAACTGAAAAAAGGCCTAAATAAAACAAAAACTTGTCCATCTTAACAACTAATCAAAGCCAAGGACTTGAAAGTTATCGTGAAAATGCAAGGTTCTATTAACTCCCCAACAAAACCCAAAACACTTTTACAAAAACTCCTTGATAGGTCGCAACCTGCGAAGTGGTTTGAAGCACTCCGCGATTTCTTGGCTGTGAACGTTGCTGCTATGAATTTTGCTGATATTATAAGTGATTAAAAACTGGCATTTGACTTTTGAGGTCAGTTAAAAAGAGAAATAACTTTCAGCACGAAAGCAAACATGCCTCATGACTAATTTATCCAAAGATGTCATGCATGTCTATCAGGTAGAGGTCACATGTCTTGTAGCAGTTAGTTTGCGATGAAAGAGGAGGGAGAAAGAAAGATAAAATGGAGTTAAAGATTGTCTTTACCTTTCGCTTTGAGCGTATATTCGAAGTCTCCGCTTACGCTGATAAGACTGTGAGTTTCCTGATCAAGGTTCGTCCATCGGACAACATCTCCAGTTTCGATTTCTGCTCTTAAAAAACATGTGGTACACCATTCCAGGTCGACAGTGCGGCAATTAACAATATTGACAAAAAACAAAATGCTGGCCCAGCGAGCAGTATGGCTTGGAAGCATTTCGGACTGTTGCATATGCCTACAACAAACCAGTAGCAGAATCGACTTGCTGTTGGTGTTTGATAAGGACACAAAGCTATAAAAAAAAGTTGTCAGTGATTTCGTGAAAACTTAAAAAGTGAGATTGTCCGGAGCCTTTCTGTTACTGTTATGAGTAAGCAGACCTCAAAAAACACCGACTCCTTTCTCAGTGGCTGCACAGTATGGTTTGTGTCTGCTTAAAAAGTGGCTGGATTAAATTCTCTCTGGCCAGGACTGTGAACAATAGATATACTGCCGAGTCCACTATTGATAAAAACTTAATAAACAAACTTACATAAGTCACGCTTCTTTTAAGTGGTACATGATTAATTAGCATGAATGCTGCTATACTATCTGCAGGATTTAAATTCCGTGTGTATGCGGACGTGTCAAACCAATTTAGCCGCCGTCGCTTAAGCGATTGACATACTGTCCTTAGGCTTAGCTAACTAAACTAGCTACCGTTGGCTCAATACAGAATTAGAAAGGTATCGAGTATTTCGAGGTGTCAGGCAATGATTGATGATTAAAAGAGAAATTTTAAGAGGGTTTTTGTCACTTCCAAAGTATCGTCTCCCGTGTTTAGTATATTTGACTGATTAATGCTAAATCACTAAACAGTCTCGCTGGCGCTGGTTTACTGTCACGAATAGTACGTTTTCCGACTCTTTACTTAGGTTTTCATCCATTAAATTTTTCGTTTACTTTGACTCGGTATCTTTTGTAATAGCTGTTGGTGTTAACAACGTAAAAGATGACAAACGAGTGTTAATGGCGCCTAATATACTGTTCCTCCTAGTCGTAAATTTGAAAACACCTCAAATATCTTCAAGGGTATCATGCATCTGTTCACTGTGAAAACACCAACTAATTCAAGAGTAAATTAAACTTTCATGATAAAGTAAACGGCCCAGTTACTTCTTTTTTACCTGCCTTGTTGACTTTAAATTTAATTTAATTAATTATCACAATGAGATTGTAAAAAAATCAATATAAAGAAAGCATAGAATCGCTTTCATTTGCCTTTACTATACTTTTGCTTTAGATACAGAATATCGCAGTATTTCACTATTTGCCAAGAGCCTTCCTTAGCTGTGTTGTCTTGAACACAAAAGCGAACGAAATTATTGTTTCTTGTAGAAAAAGTGGAACTCTAAAAAGCTAAATAGATAAGGTAAATCTTTCCTTCTTTCCAAAGGAATCATTATTAGACTGGTTTAAGAGAAGTTTGAGCGAGAAGCAAGTCAAATTCACATCCATTTCAATTTGACCAGCATCCGGAATCCGGAAACAACACAAATGAACTGTCAACACTTGTTTACTTTGTTGAATTTAGGCTATCACAGTGACCTCAGGACGTTTTGAAAAAGATTTACAATATTTAGTGATAACGAGATCAAGGGTCACTGCATGCACTGTTGTTATTCGGCCGAATAACAAAACTAATTAGCAAACTCAACGGAAAAATCCAAGGGGATTTCTTTGTCATTATTATATTTCGATTAAGCCGGATTATAAAAAAGACTCATTTCATCCTCGAGGATTATAAAGGGAAAAAACCTACTTAAGAAGTGTGTTTTATCGTTTGAATGGGTGAAGGATATACTTAACAAACTCATAATTTATTTCATTATGTAACCTGCAACTGTTTTCGAGTTTGTCTTATGTGGACAAAGTTTATACTAGTATATTACTATTAGTTAAGGTTTGAAAAGAAGCAGCACTTGTTGTATAGGTCAGAACTCTTTAATTTTAACCCAGATTTTGAAAAACATAGCAGGTACCATGAATTAAATGGCATTATGATGAAAACTGTAAAAATATTGGTTACTTACAAACTAACTTGCTCATACGGATCAGGATTGCAGAAAGTCGTATGCCCGGGTCGTATGAACTGACTTTCACTTCAAATTCACGGTTTAGAAAATGTAAATCATTTTTAGATGACCATTAATCATTGCGAGATCGAACCCCCCTAAACTTAACGGACGAAATGCATAGAGCATGTCGTCTGTATCATATTCTTGAGAAAACTTAAATTATCAGAGCAAATCATCCTCAGATCCTCCCCAAAGAATATGACTGCGGGCTACTTTTAAAATGTTATAGATATAAACGGGATAGTTTGTTTGTTAATGTTGAAGATGTAAATATGCTTATCTCAGGCAAGCCTCTTTTTCAGTGCCATGCGTGACTCTCTCTTCACTGTGGTTTACATATTTCAAAGAGAGGACAATAACGGAACAGTATTCTATTTCTTAATGCGAATTAATCACGTCCGCACGTCGGACGCCAATATAAATATATATGGTGAACCGTGGTACTAATCGTTCTGCCTCTATAATTTTAGAAGGGCAAAATCACTTTTGTCTCAATATTCCAGAAAACATAAATCACTTACGACAGTTTTTCCAGAACTGGCGCCACTGTTCCGAACTTCACCAGGGTGCGAAATATTTCGCCTGGTTTGAGAGGCGTTCAACAACACACGGGTTAACAAGGTGATGATCGGGTGTTGGGGAACTCAGTCATGCCACAGGCAGCCCAAGCTGTAAGTTTGTTGCTATAATTAATAATTATAGATCTTATATGGGAGTAAATACGACTTTCCATCTCGTCTAAATTGACTCAGAATGACCCAGAAGGTAAAGAAATGACACAAGGAGACAACAGGTATGGCGAGCAACTTTATAACATGTATTTATGTTTTTTATACAAAATTCCTGCGATATTGTGATAGTCGTATTTATTCCCATATAAACAAATAAGTCTATAAATTATAACCCGAAACCCCAACAACAAACCTACAGCTTGGGCTGCCTGTGATTTAATGGATGTCCCCGGTCGGATACGATTTTTTACTTGTTAAAGAAATTTTCTTGCAATTTGCAATATCTTCTCAGAAGATATTGAGTTTCGAACAAACAATTTTGAAGCAACTTTGTTTTCTCTTGCAGTCATCTAGTGAAAAATGCGGGATACGATATCCTATGTTTAGAGCATTAAAGACTGCAAAAGAATTCTACAGTCGAAATATGGCCAGATTATTTCATCTGTAACATAATAGCATAATAGTTTGGAATCCAAAACCAGCACTATAAAAAGATAGCTAGCGCTGGACTCTGTTAAATTATAATTAGCATAAGGGCGCCTGGACTTGTTACGGTGTAAAAGTGTAAATATACGTGTGAATTATTCAAAGAAGTTGGACAATTCAAAAACTGTTAGGAAAACAAGATATTTTGAAGTGGGATTTAGCTCAGTGGTGGCAAAGGGAATATATCTTCACAGGGGTTTATACCACACGGTACAGGAAGGGCAGATTGACGTAATAAGTGCCCGTGATGTCTGCTCTGTTAGAAGTTATGAGATAGACAGGTCTTAAATTTTAGTTTTTAGTTTGTACAGTTTTTAATATAGTTACTGCGAAGGGCCTCTTTAAAACCCACGGATGACCAACTGGCTAAGCTACCAACTGAAATAAATGTATGAAAGTTATATTTGCCGTCGAACCCCGAAGTTTTTAAACAGCGTTTCAAAAAAAAATTAAAATGTTCAGGTACGCCAAACCCAATTCAATGCTACTCAAAGAAGCAGTAACGGTTTCCTGAATGTGATGTATATGGGCTTTAGTATCTATAGATACCATTTTGGATCGAATGAGCGCCTCCGGTACTCGAATATGCGCCGCACATGAGAGCAAAATTGCCAGTAAGAGCCACCCTCGAGTAGACGCCGCACCCTTCAACAGGAAGAGTCACAATTAGAATATCCGACTTGCTTCCAAAGGCCTCTTCTGCTCTCCCCAATTCTCGCAGCATATAAGGCGTTTTTAGATGAATCTCTAAAATTATCTTGCAGTAATTGAAAAGAACCTAAAGCTTCTGTTTATTGACCGGTACAAATTAGTTGTCTTTCCTGCTAAGTTTACCAATTCTGTATGCGTGTGTGTGCCCTACCGATACCATTGAAATGGCATTAAAAAAAATCACATCTATTGTATTTCCAACGTAGACAAACCCTTACGGTTTTTTGGACGCTCTGTACCCTACTTAATTCAACAAAAATTAAGAATGGCTCAATTAAAGATTATTGTTGTTGTTTTTGTTGTTGTGTTAACGTGGATCTTGTTATAGATAGCAAAATAATAATAATAACAATAATAATAATATTAATAACAATAGTAATAATAGTTTAAAAGTCATAATAATCATTCATAAGATAATGATAATGATGAAGATAACAGTGGTGATAATCATAAAATTTTGATGGTGATGATGATAAGAATGATGTTAACAGTGAAAGTGACGGTAATGATAGCGATGATAATGATACTAATAATCCTTTTGAGAGACGCGCTTTCATCAACCGCAAGCAGTTTCAGTCAGGGAGGTCCTCTAAAAATAACGCTCACCTAAATGGCAAAACAGACAGCTAAACGGATAGAAATATTGAAACTAGTTAAATTTTCTTTATCTGTAAGCTCTAAATACGTTGCCAATAACAGTTTCGTCTAGTTTGCTAAAAGTTTAATTAATTTACTCCTGAATGGCAATTGAGTCTGTGCGTGTTCGTCTTTGGTATGGCCTTGTTGGAATCTTCAGTGGAAAACAATTTCGGGTGTTGTGACAGTTGCGTGACTTGCTTAAACTCAATATAAATCTTCAGCTTATCAGTTTTTATATCTAATCGAGCAGGTTTTTGTTTGATTCGGTAAAATATCAGGGCGAATTCTGTCGAGCCATGGTTTGTATTATGGTTTGCCTTCAGAACAAATTACCTGCCGATAATCGGACAGTTGCGCGGGGCCGTGGCAAGGGGAGGGGCTGGGGGGGCCGTATCCCCCCCCCCCAGTTTTTTCCCAAACAAATGTGTCAAGTTCAGCAAAATATCCAAAAGTCTGAGAAAAACGGGTAATGTTTTACCAGTTTTCAGTAGACACTGATTTTGTTTCAATGGTGTTTAAAACCCATGCAGGAAAAACGTTTTCAGACAAACTTATTTTCAAAATTTCCCGGAGATGCATCCCCCGGACCCCCCTAGAAGAGTCGCAACTTCGGTTCTCGATGGTGCCCCCCCCCCCCAAGTTTTCCAAGGCTTGCTACGGCCCTGTGGCGATGTTAACGTTTTGAGGTGAAGACCCATAAATATAAGGAGCTCTATGACGATAGTTTCCTTCCGTACAAGTATAGTAACAATAACAAAAGCAAATATCACGGTATTTATGGCACAGAAAATGCATACAATGTTTAAGAGCGTCTATTTGTAGTAAAACACTTCATCAAATATCATTAAGAACCAGTGGGAAAAATAGAAAACAAATTAAAGAAAAGATCGCAAAAGCTCCGAGCAAAAGACAAATCTTCTGTTGAATTTTAAACATGCAATGTTTCGCTGGTTCTGTGACAGCGACTACCATCGTGTTGGTGTAGCAAAAGTGAAAGATCTTTCGCCAAGAGTACTGAGAAATGTAGCAGAAGGGACGGCCGGTAGAATTTCAACAAACAAACAAACAAACAAAATAAACAGAAAATTTGATAGATAAACAAACGAACAAACAGAAAGATATATACATACATATATATATATATATTTATTTCTGAACGTCAATTGCTTTATATTGAATGCGAGTGAGAAGTTTTAAAAGCATTCTAATTTTAACAACAGGAACCCGATGAAGATCTTTTTAATAGAAACGAAATGATACGTACAGTCCAAAAAGCTTATGCAGCATTATCCAGGGGAATGTTAGCTTAATAATTGTAAGCGGATTACTGATTAGACTTTCTAACGACAGCTCCCCGCAAGGGGCTTTTTAGTGCCACGATACACACAATAAACCATAAGGGTTAAAAACTTCAACTGGCAAGAAGGCTGGCCAGAAGGATATATACACCAGCGTGACCGGCGGGCAAAGGACTCGAACTCGGGACCTTCGGGTTACGAGTAAACGCTTTAAATCGTTCGGCCACGCTTTCTACCTACGCATGTCCTCAGGGGTTAAACTCCTGCTTAGAACTCTCCGATCATATGCCAGCCCTAAAGAACTTAATAAAATAAATACATATGCAAAAGGCTTATAAGCGGGATTCAGTTGCGTAATCTCGAATAGTGATAAGGCGCGGATCTTATATTACGGCTAAATATGACCATCCAATGACCTCTGAACTCTTTGTTTTCACTTTCATTTCATTTTGCGTTTGCTTTTTAAAATCGTTTCTAATATAAGAAAGTCTACTGACAGGCTGAGGGTGAATGTTTTTACCCTTTTTATAGGATTTCAGCCTAAATGTTCATAAAAGTGTTCTTGAATCTTGATATTCTGTGTAATACATGTAGAAGTTCTTTTAAACATCTAACTCAGTTCACATATGTACCCAAATGTATTACTATCTGCTACCCGTTCGATTTTCAAAATTTGTAAAAGTATGCCTTCTTTCTTAGACATAGCTTGAGGTCTGTTCTTAAATGTTATAAAATTTCAGCATTTTGAGCCTCAATGCTCTAGTAAAAGGTTCTTATAACAAGTGAGTGTAGTTCGATGAGGAGGGGTGTGTGTGTTGAGAATCACCAAAATCCAACACCCCCCCCCTAACACACACACACACACATCAAAAACCATCTTTGTACTGCATTAGGAATTTCTATTGGCACTCGCCAAGTTTGCATACTTGCCACCTTCTTTATGTCTTCACTGCATGCTATGTTTGTTATGTTCTACTGTGTAGCAACAACATTTCAAATGCACCTTGTTGTGTTTACCAATGTTTGCATGAAGTAACGCATCTAATAAATAAATCAACGCCTTGTGTTTATTTCAGTACATGAACAATGCGTACTTTACATTGTATATCAAAAACTTTAGTAAATAATGTGCGTGTTTAATAATACAGCCTTTGTCAGTGAATGTGCAAATACCAGAGGTCAGAGTCGAACATTTTAGGCACAATCACTTTTCAATCTCTCGATTCATCTGATCATCCGAATTCTAGATGCACTGCTTAAAAACAGACAAATACTTTTTAATGACAGCTTTTTGTACAAGATTTTTCAGTGCCTCGGTATACACAAATAGGATAAAGGTCAAAAACAATTTTAACTCCGAAACTTATACACTAGCAGGATCAGTGGGCAGAGAATTTGAACCCGCGACCTCTGGACTATGAGTATACAGTCCACTTTCTATACAACTCGGCCGGCCATGCTGTCTTTCGCCAATAGAAAAAATATTTACATTTTTAAAAATATTTAAACATTCTTGAATTCAATTGTTTTCGAGGCATTGTGAAAATGTTTAGGTACTTTGTAACTGAAAATTCCCACCCCATCTTCTCCACACAATAAGTGCAACAGCCCGATACTGTACCAGTACCTGACCAAAATGCTTATTTTACAGCCAATTTAAGCTTGTTATACAAATTATAGAAAACAGGAAACTCTCGTACAGCGAGAAATGCTTTTGTTGGTACGCTGTGTAAATTAGGAACTTTCATGAGACTCGTGTCTCAAGCTTGGAATTTGCTAGCACTCAATATCTCGGTGAAAATTTTGTTCAAGCTCTAGCGATCAACACCAGCAAAAGTCAAATACAAGATCGATATGATCCGAGGGGTACTCCTTACATGGCAAGCGATCATTCCCAACATTCTCAGCTACTGGTTCCTTCAAACACTGTGTGACAGCCAGTTCCTTCGAGTGCCACACATAATCAATGGTGTGCTTGACTTCACCTCGGGGTCGAATCTTCCAAGTTGTAAAGCTCGGCTCACTGCCTGCCGCACTTTCATATGCGTTCTTTAAGGGCAGGTTAAATTCGTTTTGTTTCATAAGATCACAAACTGGTTCTGTTGGTTCAGCGTTGAAATCCCCACAGACAACAACAGCGCTATCAATTTCGTCTTTTAGCAAGGAGATCGACTTCAGTATATCTCTACCTTGACTTTGGCGCAAGGTCTCAAAACCAGGCTTGGCTTTTAGATGAGTCACTGCACACACGAGTGGCCTCTTCTGTGTTACATCAGTCAGTTTAACAATAAGAGCCACTTGGTTGGTTGGGCACCCAGAAGGATCTTCCAAAACTCTTTCTCTCACTTCTTCCAAAGTAAACTTATCTTTGTTGTAAAATAACGCGCAACCGTCTGGACCTGAATTGCCAGTAAATTTAAGGCAAGGGGAATCTGGTTTTGCTTGAAATAATCCCTTATAGCCAATACTCTCCAGTGCTGGTTGGTAGAAATCTCTGAAGTGATCGACTTCCTCTAAGCAGATAATATCAGGTTCTCGAGTAAGAATCTCCTCAAGAGATCTTTGACTTCTAGTTTTCCATGTCAGGGCTTCTTGGGGGCATTTGATGAAGTTTTCGGTTGGACTTGACAAGCTCAAAGCTATGAAGTTTAGAAATGATATAAGTTAGTGCTCAGCTACAGATACATGATGGTCGGCATAGTTGTCTTCTAAGTAACTTACCCCGAGTGTCCGAGGTTAGACACACCTCGAAAACCCAGGGGCAGTCAGCCTCGAAAGGGGCAGCTTTTAAAATATCGGACGCCGAGCGAAGCGAGGCTGAGAGCGGTGAGGCCGAAGGCCGATACTACCCTTGACTTTTGTGTCGGCCCTGAATTCTCCCGCCCGATGGACCACCCCTGGGTTTCCGAGGATGGGTTAGACACTGCATTTAGTACTTCGACTACACCAAAAGCATCTGCAGGCACGAGCCAAATGGGCAATTACTTACTTCGAGAGACAACAGCAAAGTTCTGATCTATCTGCCATTGTACTTTGGTGTTTAATGTACAACAGGTATTCGCAAGTAGCTCTGGCAAAGATTAGTTTATCCGTTTAAACAGGTGTTAGGTAGCTCCTCTTGGTCTTCAACAGTTTCTTGTCAAGTGTTAAACGTTACTTTTATGAATCTTTGTATACTCTGCTCTACTGCATTAACAGTTAAAAAAGCATCTCTTTGTTCAGCAAGTTTGAAGCACTTCAAGATTATACAACTCAATGAAGTTTGTTTAAATCTGTAACGAACTCCAGGTGAAGATTCCTGAAGGCCATCCGCAAATTCTCACTCTGGAAAGGTAAACCAAGTGGTGTAGGTTTGGCCAGTTTTCTTAACAAAAATATTATGTTCATATTATGATCGATAAACACTCCGCAAGACAATAATATTTATCCATGGTTGTTCGTATTCTGTTAATGTTATCAACAATTATATGTTCCTTTGAGTGCTTTTCTCGAAAACCATAGTGTAACTCATAGATTATTTCATTTTCGTCTAAATTAAATTTACGTCGCTCGTATACATAGGTTTTTCGAAGGTTCTATCAAAAATATATAGAAAAATAGGTCGGTAGTTGTTTGGATCGGTTTCATCGTCTGTCTTAAAAAATGGGACGACTTTTGCGATCTTAAGTTTTTGAGGTTATATTCCTTCCTCAATGGAGACGTTTAAAAGATTTTCGCTGGGGGTTCACACAAGATATGGACTGCACCTTTTCATTTGTTACATGTTCTGTTGAGTGCTTTTCTCGAAAACCATAGTGTGATTCCCAAAATATTTCATTTTTATCTAAATAAAATTTAAGTCGCTTGTACATAAGTTTTTCGAAGATTCTTTTAAAAATAGATAGAAGAGAAATAGGTCGGTAGTTGTAAAAATTACATGTTCTTCTGAGTGCTTTTCTCGAAAATCAACAGAAACCGCGACTCACAAATTGTTTCATTTTTGTCTCAGTTAAACTTAAGTCGCTTGTACATAGGTTTTTTGAAGATTATATTAAAAATATATAGAGAAATAGGTCGGTAGTTTTTTGGATCAGTTTCATCCTCTGTCTTAAAAAATGGGACGACTTGCAATCTTGAGTTTTTGAGGTTATATTCCTTTCTCAGTGGAGACGTTTAAAAGATTTTCGCTGGAGGTTCACCCAAGATATTGACTGCGCTCTTCATAATACGAGTTGGGCGGGAATATAGTCCATGCGATTTACTCAAAAGGAGCATATTGAATATTTCGGATTGTTTTCAGTAGGGTCAGTAGGACGAAAAACAAAAGAACCTGTATAATCTGAAAACCGATCAACTCCGCAAGTAGAAAAGTCTGAGAAGTGTTTTTCGGAACGTGGTCATTTATTTGCAGTGAGACGATAACCTCATGAGGCGAAACGAGAATTTAAAATATTAGCTATTTTTCTAGATTCATGAGCGGATTGCAAAGATTAACTAGCTCTCAATGCATTTATAGTTTTGTGACATTTTTTTCTTACGTCCTACATGTACAAGCTAGCGAATACCATCTTATATGTTTCTTTTTATAAATAGACACATTAGGAGCAAAACCAGATTAATAATACAATTTTTTATTTATATGTGTGAAGACTGAGAAACGATTTCTGTTCACTTCAATGATACTTGTCTATGCCAATTGACTCAAATAAATCGTTCTTTTTTCTTACAACTGTCCTGATCCCTTTTGCTATCCAAGGCTTGGAATATTGTTTAATTTTTCATTTGCATAAATGTTGAAAAGGAGCAATGTCATCTAAAGATTTATGCCATTCAGTCTTGAGTTTATCGCTGTTGAATTTCGTCTATATGTATATGCGTACATGTCTGCAAAATGAGTATTATGCTCCAAAGCATTCTCCTTACCACTGGGCTACGTCTTGGAAACAACATAGCCAAAGATCCCACATTTGTAGTGTGGTTGCCTAGGTTTAAAGATACCCACACCAGCAGGTCAGCCTTGGAAGTAAAGAGTGCTGTAAAAAGATTTTGTGTCTCCATAGTGCTTGGCTATGCAATGCTGATGAGCTCCAATAAGATGGAAACAGCTGTCCATTGCTGCCACTTCCTTGGTATCTTGGCTGTGCATGTGTAGTTTTTGGTATTGTAGATGCTTTGTTGAGCACTCTGATTTTGGGACTGCACTTGACTTCTGTCATACTATTTGCATAACGCATAACTCACTCTTTCGAGTTTGAGCACTCTGGTATACAGAAGTTTAGTCTCAAAATCCTTCTCTGAGCTGCACTGATAAGCCCTCAAAGGGCGAAGCAATACATGTCTGCAGAATGAGTGTACACATACCGAATATTTATATGTGTGTTTGTCACTGTGTACAGTTAGGTTCAAGAACAAATATAGTGCATAGTGGTGGTGTAATCTGTGATTGTCTGCAAGCATTCTCAACTTGTGTGGGTATACAGGTTCACTTGAAACTGAATACAGAAAGCTGCTTATGTCTCCATGGGTTTGTGAAAACTGTTCAGGCTTACTCTGTTTTCATGTATTAGATGTCTCTTTTATCCATGGTACCAACTGCAATTAACTCAACCTTCAAAGAATACTGGATGTTTCGATCTCAACAATCCTGAACTCCATAAAATGAGTTCAGAGTTATCAATGTGTAGGTCCAGAAAATATCCACAATCCTCCATGGAAGGAATCGGAAAATCCTAGGGGGAGGGGGTCTGATGGCTAAGAAATTCTCAGGGGAAAGGGGGTAGCAGAGGCACCCAAATTTCTGGGTGGGGGGTCCATTTATATATTAAAATATATGCCAAATTCGGCCAGAAATTAATTTGGCATTTCAAGACTACAGTTTTACCAGCAGGACTCCAGTTACATGTAAAACTGTAACCACAAGTAAAACATGACTGAGTGGTGGAAAAGTTCATAGCAGAGTTATTGGTTTTAATGAAAAGAAACAGTTTTGCCTAAATATCGATTTCAGTTTTTGTTTATATAAATTTAATTAGTAGTTTTGTTTAATAACGAAGTCACGTAATTAAACTTTGATATAAGAAAGTTTGTAGAATCATGCTACTTATGGCGAAACAGTACGTATCCATTTGTGATTTCTTTCACAAACATACAGTAAGAAGTGCAAAGAAAAAAATTCTAAGATTTCCAGGGTGTGGGGGTAGGAAAACAAATAGTGGAAATTCCTTGGGGGATGGGGACTGGCCAAAAACCCCAAAACGGAAATTCCTGGGGGGAGGGGGGTTCTAATATTTTTCCTTCCATGGAGGAGTGGTGTCGATATTTTCCAGAACACAATACTCAATTGAATATCAAGTGTAATTTAATTGTATTCTAAAACATGAATGGAGGAGAAGGGGGAGGCGGAGGAAGACTCTTTTACTCGAGCTTTTCTCGAGGGTATGTTCTTCGATCCGCGTCCTCTCTTTTGATTTCAGTGTTTCTCCAGTGCGCCTCGCCCCCCCGCTGTCGCTGGATCGGGCTGGAATGCGGGGCGACTCACGACAGATTGAAACCACTTACCGTCTGCAAGCACATTCCATTGCATTATACGAAACGAGTGAGGAGGCACTTCTTCGTTTGCTTGTCCTACTCGGAAGAACTTTCGTTGTAAAAGCGGTGGAAACTCACTCAAAGCTTCATTGATCTGCTTCAGCAAATTCGAGGCCATTTTGAATTTTCTACTGACTCGTACTTCATGTAAGACCAGCACGTCATTGGTAGTTTCCAGTCCACAGTGCAGGATTTCCCGTGTTGATCCACTCGAGATGGCGGGCAAAAGTCGATGTTGTTGTGGAAGGAAAGGAAGTGCAGTGGCGCTTTTCTGTGTCGGGAGCGTTCTTCTGATAGCTGGGCTTGTGCTAAGTGTTGGTGGAGTGTTTTCCGATATCATTAATGAACAAGTCGACAAGGTAGGTACATGCTAATTGAGACGCGCTTGAACGACGCAGCTTCCGGAATTCGTGACGACTGGGAGCTGGATGATCACTGATTCATTCACCCAGGTTGTGCAAGACCGAACTGAAGGAAAAACTGAATTAAATATTTAACAGTAATGCTATTTTTGCGTTACATTGCGTGGGTCTCTTACGAGCTCTCGCTTATCAAATCAAATCAAAGCCATGTTTTCATCGTTTTCATCTATCGCCTGTGATAAATTTTAAAATTATAAATATTTTTAAGAGATCACAACATCAAGGCTTCAGCACGGTTTCTCGCGCGAATATCAGTGAAACTGAATTGAACTCTCTCGCTCCAGCTGAATTCCGGCTGATGTCCGTTTTTTAAAGAGTTTTCGTGATATTTTTATTGTGCAAACGAACATGCTATAATCATGTTAATTTTTCATGAATGTCTTGTGAAAATCACGAGACGATCCGCCACATCGAGCACGTGGTTCTGAAGAGAACCAGCTCGGAAAAGTAACTTCATTAGTAGTAATGTAGGACAGATTGTTAATACCCACAGCCCACATGAGAACGACTGCGAAGAAGCTATGCGCGGAAGGCATTATCACATCTGCGCGGTGTCAGGGCTGTGAATACTAACAATTTATTGTACAGTACATTTGTTAAGCACTCAGTACCTATGAAGTTACGATCTTTAAAATTTGCGAGAATATGGCTGAATATATGTTTAGCGACCTCTCCTGCTTCCAATTTGGAAGCCCTGTCCTTTTTTGTAAATCAGCAAAAGTGGCAAATATTATAGCTGTTTCTTGTTTCTTCCTTCAATTGCAAGTAGTGCAGAAATACACTGTCGTGGAATAATACGTAATTATGTATTTAATTCAAGACCTGGTTAAGCGGTTAGCTAGGACTTGTTTCTGTGGCACAACAGTCTTATCTGAAATGTTGATTATTCTTCTTTAGAACACAGTTTAAATGAAATTAACTTAGAATATCAAACCATTCAAAAACAAGTGTCTAGGCTCGCAAAAACCTCTCAGAACTTAGGAAAGTTCATTTCAAGATGAAGAATGCCCCCTTAACCACCTTGCTAGAAATTTGCACCTTTGGCACTTGTATATTCTGTTGACGAAATAAAACTCCACCCTAATAAAGAACAAATACCCCTATGCAAAACTAGCTTATGGACCTGTACATCAGTGGAGTATATATATTGAATTATTGGCTTTTTGCAGGGACATCCAACTTATTGCCTTTGGTATAACATTAATAATAATCATAATCTTTTATTAGGAAAACTTCCATCACATTACAGTGGTTTTCAGAAAGGTCCTATCTAAGATTAAAAACTCTAAGTACATATAAAAAGATTTTTTAACGCTAAACACACTTAATTACATCTGATATATTTATCATGTTAAAAAAAGGATAGTGTATAACTAATGAAAACTATTTACAAATTAAAACTTCTGCTAAGCTTAAAAATATGTACGCTTGGGGCGTTTCGCATTTCTTTACCTAAAGAGTTCCAGTTCTTCATTGATTGGTAGCAGACTCTTTGTTTGCCCCAGTTTCGTCGAACACTCGGGAGTCTTAACTTATCATTGTTCCTTGTATAATAATTATGTACATGTATATCACTATTAGTTAAGAGTTTCATTGAATGTTCCATAAGTCCATTGATACATTTATAAACATAAATACATTGGTGATAAAACCTTCGTTGTTCTACATTCAGCCATTTCCAGGTACTGTAACAAGGGCACTGGTTGCTTAACTATGGAAGGGCCTGTCGAGAATGGTTTTTGCAGCCTTATTCTGTAAAACCTGGGATCATTCATAATCGATACATTGTTCTTGTCACCCCAGACAACATCGGCGTAATCAAAAATAGGAAGTATAAGATTATTATAAAAAAGTAGGCGTGCAGTTAAAGGAAGAAAATGCTTGATCCTACGTAACAAACTCAGCCTTTGATTAACTTTGGTAATTATCCTTAAAAAATGGAAACCAATCGAACAAGATACAAATTCATGATCAGGAGGGTGTTTCCTTTCTTTTTTTTGAAAAATATGGATGCTTAACAAAAGTTATTTTTACTTTTGCAAAGGGACATCTCAGTCATTACGAGGGAGGTTTCTAATTGTTTTCAGTTTGAAAATGATTAGGCCCTAGCTTTAAGCAAATATTCTGACCCCATCTCTTGGCTATATATTTTTTTTATTTAATAATTTTTTGATACACTATATTGCACAATATAAAATTACAAGAAGTACTGAGAAAATGAAAAAACAAACAAACACGAATACAAACAAGTGTGAATTAACGAACCATTACATTGTCTGCTCTTCTTGCTTTGCTTGCACTTTCACAGCCATCCATTTGTTATAATAAAATAATAACTCTCTTGGCTACATGGCTACTGACTGCAGGTAACAAGTTTGAGTTCAAGAGTGGAGTTGAGCAGTTTTAGTCTAATGATTGGTATTTTGTTTCACTTAATGGTAGTACTTGTTTTTGTATTTACTGATTAGCAGTGTTATGCTATTAATAAATTGTCCAGGGGTGACTCTCGGAATGTCTATAATCCACTTCCCTCTCCCCTTTCCCTCCCTGTAAATACACAGAAAACATACAACAAAAACAATAATAATAATAGTAATAATAAAATAATAATATTAATAATAATGATAATAAGAATAACCTTCTCTCGCCACATCGTCCGTGGACAGGGATGTGAAGCCGTTGGTCTAGTCTCTCGACGTTCTATCGGGGGACTTAAAAGAACCCACACAC
>JAOBYE010206103.1:0-15267 GCA_025403585.1 Parazoanthus swiftii
TATACGGTCAAGTGCACTAGTTTTGCTAAAATATCTCGTTTGTTACGTGGCCGCGAGTGAAGGCTACCTGTAGCCTCCAGAGAACAACATTGTCTCTTTCAGTCTTTTTTTAATGATCGTTCACCTTGGATACTGACGTACCTTGATCTTTCGTTTTTGAGTATTTTTTTTGTATTATAAGAGGGCACAAATATTTTGGATCCTTTTGTTTCACGGTTCCCATGGCAACAATCCACGCTTCATTACATCACGGCGAAGGATATAAGGCGGCTGCATTGGAGGCTAGCCCGAAATAATTAGTTTAGTTATAGATGAGAGGTTATCATTGGCTAGCAATTTTTGTTCATACACGAGTGATTCTGATTGGTTCGCAAACAGAAACTTGCAAGCAAACCCATAATCATGGCGATAACACCCGTGTTGTAATGGAATTTTTATTTTTCTCGTTCCTTGCACAATACATTTTGGCCCCAGCATTCGCATTTGCTGCCACAGGTAAGATCTGCTAGATACGAATTACGAATTCATATTTTTTATGATTCCGTGCTCTTTTGAACACTATCAAGAGCCCGCAAGAGACATGATCCACAATTAACTTTTGATGTTATTAAATTTAAATTAATAATTTACATAGATGAATATCGTCCCTGCAGCTACAACATGGCTGTAGTCCTGTTTATCCTCTTTATATATACTGTCAACCCGCAAAATCCAAAAATCAACAAGCGTAACAAAGCACTGTCCCAAACGGTCAAAGGCAATATTTTTCGCGTCAGATGTTAATTAACATTTTAGTTGTATTTGAATACGTAAGGACTCTCGAGTCTTCCTTCTCCGCTTCCATGTCCGTCTCTGCTCCGTCTCTAGTGGGAACCAAGTTTAGTATGAGCCACCCATAATATTAACATCACAGTACTTAATAGATTTGTAAGTAATAGAAAATTACTCACAAACCATTGGCCATCCTTACTATCAGTAGAGGCTTTAACTTTAAGATACTGTTCCTGGACATCAGTGCGAACATTAGGATTGGCTGCTTAAACATTTAAGAATTCCAATAGAAAATATAAAGTTCTATATTTATATATACTATATTATAAAGATACTTTAAGTTTATACAACGTTTTAATAGTTTTGTTTTATATATACTAGGTTATAATTATTATATATCGGAACCTATTAAAGACTAAACTATGAGCTTCCGGTCATAACTATTTATAGTAGCTTCAAAAATCATTCACATATAAGGGGGATATTTTGTCTAATGCGCTCAGATAAAGGTTTTTAAAGATCAGATTTATTACTGTAGATCCTGTTAAGCGACTGCCTTTTAGTGGAACCAGTTCTGCCCATATTTTTTAGCAGATTTTCGACTTACATCAACTTAAAATCAAGATGTAGCAGATTCACATTCAACTTGTGGTAACGTTTCTGATTTAAACAAAAATATTTGCACCTTCATCCCCCATCACTGCCCTGGGTCTGTGAACATATATGTTGGTGGTTTTAAGTGTACTGGTATCAAATGCATGACAGCACCTTGACTTCATTTTGTGCACTGCAATTTGTTTTGTATGCAATAAAGTTAAGATTAACCACATACAATCAATTATTTATGAGGTTGAGGAAAAGTCTTACAATAAAGGTGTAGATGAAGTATTGAAGAAAAATTTATAATATATATTTTAAAAATTATCTTAACAATTTCTAACTAATAAATACATATTACATGTAATTATGAAAAAACTTAGAATTGGTTATATGCAAGTCATAAATGTTTTTAGTTTAACTAATGTGAACTGCATTATTGAAATAATGTACTACATAATTTACTATGGAATAACTATTTTTGCTTACTTGATTAAGCACTGCCCTCAGCCACCCTCTGATAAGCACTTCAAATAAATATAATTAAGCCATGTAAACACATGCATGTAACTTTAGAAAGAAATTGCTGCCCTCAAAATATGCACTATATTTGTTCAAAACAATGCAGCACTATAAGGTATATCTTATACAACTGAAAGTGATAATTAACTGTTTGAGTACTCCTGAGTCAAACTGAAAGTCGACCAAAATTGATCAGGACTTTTGCAAATTTAATCTGCTACTATTGTAACTTTCCCTTTAATTTTGTAGTTGAAAATAACAATGTTTTGTCAGTACTCTCCAAATTAGTTTTCTGTTCAGAACTTACAGCTCCGATCCATAGCTTTTCTGGCAACGATCTGCTCCAAAACATTTTTTAGCAGTTTTCTTGAAAAAATATTTCCAAATTTGCCCTATCATCCCCTTTCCTAAAACTGCCCCTGGTGATCACCACAGCCAAACACTAAATGTTAAACAGTGTGCCAGCAGCACTCAGTCCTGATGCCTGCATAGATAATTATATGATATAATGGTAACTATTGGTTCATTTATTTTTGAATGATGACTCTCGACAGGATGGTGAATTAGGGGCCCTCACTCAAATGATGAAATGTAGGACAAAACATCAGATTTGTTGGCCAGAAATGTAGCAATCTACAAATTTCAAATACGAATTTACAAGGTCCAAACATTCTTATCAATTTCCAAAGAAGAAATATTAAAGTTTTGTAGGTTAAACACAATATGATGATGACTAACTAAAGGGTTAATATGTGCTTTTCATTTTCCTTTAAAAATTTACAGTAGACAGTCAACTAGATGTGTCCAATAGAAAATATGTCATCACAGTGGGAAAACCTTTGAAGTTGAACTGTACACCTTGGAACAATACTCTGAAGCTGCAAAACCTAACTTGGAAACGTAACAACAAAGCATGGTTGTTTGATCGCACACTGAGATTCAGTGGTTCAAGAACAGTTCAGCTATACATTCCCAAGGTGACGTATGCAGACAATGGATCATATCAGTGTTGTGTGTACAATCAGCTTGAAGATTCCGTCTGTACAGAGCCTTATATGGTGTTTGTTGGTGGTAAGTACAACACTATACATTGTCTCCTCCTTAACTGGATACCGATGTTTTTAGCATGAAAAGTCACTTTCAAGATTACCTGATAACTTGTGTACTATTGAACCATTCAAATTCAGTAACCGCGATTACATGTATGCTGTGTTTAAATAGTTGTCACTGTGTGATGCAGTTTTTTTTGTTTGTCCATTTTTCAATTTTCTCTGGGTTCACCAATACATGTTAATATCTCACAGTACTGCCATCAAGCGAATTTAAATATAGGCCAGTCTGGCTTTAAGGGAGAATAGCCCACCACTACTCCCAGCTCAACCACTTTAAACAAAGTTTAGTATCCCTTCTTTTTAGTATATGGCATTATTACTTTGTTATGTTATGTTACGCTTAATTTCTATGTTATGTTATACTACATGTATGTTGTTCTAATGTTATGCTATACTATGCCGTTCAGAGTGAGTGTGTTTTGTTATATAAATTACTATGCTATAATCTGTTATATATGTTATGCTTTTTTTATTTTTTTACTTAACGTTACATTGACACTTATAATTAAATAAAAATACAATATTAATTAAAAAGAAAAAAAAATTAGGCAGGATTATTAAAAAAATGTTATGTTTTGCTGTGCTATGCTATGTTATGTTGCTTTAGTGCTGTTATTCTAATTGTCATGTTATGTTGTAAACACTGTTATGCCATGCTATGTTATGCTATGTTAAATGTTGTTTAAAAGCTATATTTTGTGATGTTATGCCATGTTACATTATGCTGTGTTATGTTATGTTATGCTATAATTTAGTTATGTTATGCTATATTAATTATGCTACTGCTAATTGCTATGCTTTGTTATGTTTAAAAGTTATGTTTTGTTTTGTTGTGTTATGCTATGTTATATTATGCTGTGTTATGTAATGCTAAGGTTATGTTACATGTATGCTAGGTTATGTTATGCTCTGTTATGTTGTTTAAAAGTTATCTTTTGTGATGTTATACTATGCTATGTTATATTATGCTGTGTTATGTTATGCTAAGGTTATGTTATGCTAGGTTATGTTATGCTAGGTTATGTTATGCTCTGTTATGTTGTTTAAAATTATTTTATCTTTTGTGATGTTTTAAGTCTGCGTTGCAGCCAGTCTAAACCTCTGGTTTTCACAGTCTGCGAAACGGATACCGATATCTTGTTCTTGCTTTCACCCGGATGTGTGTACTCGAATCTGATTGGTCGCCGGTTTCTTACGTGCTTTGTTATTGGCTAAAAGCTTGACATGCGGTGAGCATGAGGTTAAGAAAGCATGACTGTGATGCTGTTCCCTTGACCTTTGGGCGTAAATATTCTATTCTTTCTGTTTTGCATTTGAAAAGATTTATGTCTCATTCGTCGAATGATTGTAATTTATGCTTGCGTGACATTGATAAACCTAAAGAAAGATTTTCTCGGGAACAAGCTTTCGGGATCCATTACGCAGACGGTATAAATGGTAAAATAAAACTGTCAACACCATCTGCACTGCAGGCTAGTGATGTTATGCTATGCTTCGTTATATTATGTTGTGTTGTGTTTGTTATGCTGTGGACATTATGTTTTGTTACACTATGTTATGCCATATTATGCTATGTTATGTTATGTTTTGTTTTGTTATGCTGTTCTATGCTATGTTATGTTATGCTATGCTAGGGATGTATGCCAGTTATATTGTTTTTTAAGTTATGCTTTGTGATGTTATGCTATGCTATGTTATGCTGTGCTGTGCTGTGCTATGCTATGTTATGATATGTTATGCTGTGCTATGCTGTGTTATGATATGTTATGTTATGCTGTGCTATGCTATGCTAAATTGCTATGCTATTTTAGGGGTATGTTGTGCTGCATTGTTATGTTATGCTATGTTATGTTATGTTAAGTTGTCTGATGCTATATTATGATATGTCATGCTTTCTCATGTTTTTTAAAAGTTTTGTTTTGTGGTGTTACCTAAGCTAATTACATGTATGTTAATTGTTATGTTATGTTATGCTGTATTATGCTATGCTATGCTATTCTATGCTATGCTATTCTATGCTATGCTATGCTATGCTATGTTATGTTGTTTTTTAAAAGTTATGTTTTGTGATGTTATGCTAATTTGTTATGCTGTGCCATGTTGTATTTGCAATGTACCATGAGTACTTGAGTAAGATATTCTTATAACTTATGTTTGTTTTTATTTTGTGGCTGACAGCCTTTGTTTAGAAACAAAGTATCAACCTGGTTTTTGAAGGCAAGAATTTCACTCTAACTTCTTCCTTTTCAGAAAAACCTGATGTTTCTGGACTGAGAGATAGTTTTGGAATATTGTATTATGGTTATCCTCCACAGTTCATAAACATTACTTGGTCTACTGTTTCCAACCGCGGCGAGCATGACAACAGAAAGCCTTGGAAATACGAAGTTCTTTATCGAAATATATTCCAAGGCCAAGTGTGTAGTCGCGGAAATGTAAACAAAGTTGCAGGCTGGTGCACTAGATATTCATCATCTACTAAAGGGTTCTTTTCCTGTAATTTTACAAGAGCATATACAAGAAGTTCACTTCTTCCCTACCGATCTGTGCACGGACTGTGCTGCAGTATAGCAGTAACAAATGAGTTTGGCACAGAGACATTTGATCCTCATACATTCCGTAATTTTTATGAAAATGGTAAGTTTTTGGCAAGTTTCTATTTCTCTCACCATTTTTCTGTCTAGCCTGTGGTTTAATAAGTTCAGATTGGCAAGATTTTCTTATCCCGTACAAGAGCGTTGCTGGAAAAATGTTTGGGCTGGAAACAACCGTCTTTCAATCCCTATATTGGTTTCACGACCAAACTTGAAAAGTGTTTAAAACCCCAGACAGGCCGTCAGCCATCAAAACACTGACAATCTGTTCAAATTACCGTAACTACATCTCACTTAGCTTAATTTTTTCAGATCGTCGAATAAAATGATTAATCTTTTTTACTGAAAGTTTCGATAGTTGAAGTAACTTTAAAACTGTTGCTTAAACGTTTTTGAACATCCACTTGGCAGCAGGAGCAGAGCCATAAAATTTGATATAATGATATAAATGTGATAAAGTGCCTACAGAAAGGTACCTTACTGGTTATTCCATAAAACATTTGGTCGTTTTAGCGGATTGGGTATAGCTGCTGTCAGAAGCATTCTCAATTAAAAGACAACTTACAGTAAGTCTCTACTCTCAGAACGAAAGATTCTATTGGATCTTTGAAATAGAATTGACAATAGCTGATTCGTTATAATAATGAGTCATTGTATTCTTAACCAATGGCATCTCTCATTCTCAGAGGGCAACTCAAAGATAATGCTTTTTCAACAGAATTAATTTTCGTTTGTCAAGTATTAGGTTTAAGTGGCTTGTTAGCGGGGTAATATAATTGTAAATAGATTTATATGCAGCCGCTGGCCGCTTTTACGAGGCGGGCGCATTAATGGGTTTTCTTGTAAAAGGTGTGTGGGCGTTTCGCCGGGACAAAAAATTGTGGCCGCGTTTGCGAAGTAGCCGTATAAACGAGGTAGCTGTAAAAGTCAAGGCCAAGTAATTAATGCTCATCAGTGATGGTAATCCCTCCTTGAATGATGTTTAGCCTAATTCTTCTTTTTCAAACCATAAGCAATATGTACTCGGCCAAGGAACGTCAAAGTGGAACCTTCTGGAAGACAACAGCTGACAGTCCGATTTGAGCCCCCGTTTCATATGCCTGAGGGAGCGGATTTGCTGTACAAGATCACATATTGTAATCTGGGATCTAAAATAAATACACAGGTATTTTGCCTTATTATTCCAACAGTACCGTTTCTAGCTGGTGAAGCAACTACATGAAGTTAAGTGTTTTTGAAGGCTTTTCCGAAACATCGTATGGTACAGCATGTAGAGTTCAGTATTTTACCTTAGTTTATAAGATGCTGCTTCACTAAATGTCTTTTTAATAAGTTCTGTCTTTGTGTCTTTGTTTTCAGTTTCCCAAACCATCACCTGCTTGTCAGACAGTTCACGATACAAACACGGCAGCGCGGCTCACTTCCCTCCAAGACTATACAGAGTATGCAGTTTCAGTGTCCTGTAAACTTAGATTTCACCCGCAGCTGAAGGATGGCTTAGTGGCTGGACCTTATAACGTAGCAACACAGGAAGCAGGTAAGCAAGAACAATTATCATCCAATTTGAAACTTTCTTCTGTTTGATCGGTTGAATGACCATTTCGTCACTTGCAAATAGTTGCAAGTAATAATTTGCTTATGTGCAATTTTTCGCAATGTGTTTTTCTTGCAAACCTATGTGGCAATGGGCAGTCACTCGATTTACTGCCAGCATAGCATCAGTGCCCGTTAAAGCTAACGAAACTTTACCTTATGTCTGCTTAAACTTGACAATTTACCTCAAAGATTGTTTTTGTTGCTGATCAGTAGTTACCAAACTACTTGGTGTTCTTTTTGTAAAGAGAAAACAGTTGTTGATAAGATTTTAACCTTAGAATTAAAAATGCATCCTTTGAGATTGTCTGACGTGTCCTTTTTATTATGTTCCTGTAGCTCCAGACGACGTTCCTCGTATTTTTAGTTGGGATGGTGAACGTGGAAAGTGCGTAGCAGATAACAGGAGAGTGTTGATTGAGTGGAAGGTACGTTTGATGACACTTTCGTTTTTGTGAATGTTATAAATGGGTGTGTTGACCCTACCTGGACTAGGGAGCGATTTCACGTAAACAGTCCCTCCCCTTAACGGGGCCGTTTTAATCAGCATGATTGTGTAGTCTTTCCATCGCTCAGTCGGCAGAAGACGTTACAAATACTTCAAGCACAATTCTGCCTTTGATTGGTTTCAAATGGTTTTCATTGTCAAGGCTTACTTATTTGTAGTGGAATTGTTATTTGTTGATAGTTTGTGTGATAGTAACCTTTTGGCTTACCAACATTTTTACATCCATAAGTATTTTTGTTTCCGTGGCAACCTGGCAGGTCCTCCCTATGAGCCTAATTTAGCATTCGGCTGCATTTTGCACAAAAACCAGTTGGTGAACCTCTTTTTGTTGCATCAAAGTTGTTTGAACATCAAGGAGAAAAGGTGAAGAAAATTCTAAAAATTATTAGTAGGTTCTAGCGCCACCTTAACATTTCAAAAAAGTAAAATGGCACCAAAACCAGAGGTCAGAGTCTTGTTTAATGCTAGTGGTTTTGCAATGTAACCTGTTTTTGCATAAGACATTGGTTATTGATATTTTCAGCCACCTTTACCTACACATTGGAATGGAAAACCAAGGATGTTTGTTCTCCAATACTGGCAAACAGACGATGTGAATGGAACAAGGGTAAACAAGATACTGCACCCAAATGTCTCGTCTCTCACCAGTGGTTCGACAATGACTACAACAATTGAACTTAGATGTTTTGTAGATTACGAAGTTAAGATCAAGATGTGTACTGTGGAGTGTGGGTCATGGAGTACCATCATACTGGTCAGCGGCTTCAAACGACCAACGCACAGGGGAAGTACGTGCGCATCTACTGCTACTAATAATAATAGTAATAATGATGATTATGATTATGATTATGATAACAATTTAATAACAATAATAATAATAGTTATTATTATATAGATGATAATAATATTAATAATAATGATATTGTTTTATAATTGTTGTTATTTATTGTATAACTATTATCGTTATCATTTTATTAGTATTCCAGGGGCTGTAGTATTCTTATGATTGTTATTGTTATTATTACAATATTTATACAGATTGCCTACTCTCTCGCAAATGATTCTTATAAGGACTCTGTTTAGATCAAATATCTATGAACAGATAGGTAGCAGGGGAAAATACAACATGTCTAAGATACTTAAATGTTACAATGAAGGTAAAATGGTTAATATACACAGTACTAGTGTAGAAGGTTAAAATCTACATATAACTGTAAGATCTAGTTCACTAAGAGACCAAGTTGTTGTTGAAAAGTCTTAAATAAGGTTGCTTTCCCTTAAACCCTCTAAACAGGTTTAAACTGCTTCATGATCTTAGATCTAATGACACTAGTGTGTGTTTTTTATTTTGAGTAACTTTCCCAGCTAGTTTTCCTCAGACGCAATTTTTTTTCCAGGTGGAAAGAATCTCTCACAAGAAAGATTCTTTCTCGCCGCAAAAGTAAGTTAGCATCTGACGTGGGGTTAAATTATGTTTTCATAAAAGAAGAAGAAATATCACGTATATTAGTGTAGAAAATCCCACATTTCTTGATAGATTTCTTTATCGCATGCCACTGTTAGAGCTATTTTTCTTGCTTTATTCGGCCTTGTTCTCAACTCGGCAACTGATTAAAGATAAAAGTATTGTTCCATGATGAATGATTCGTGTGCTGAACAAAACACGTTAAGGATACCAATAACTTCAAGTAAAATCTACGTTAAATGCGGCAAACGTCATGGAATTCTCAGTTCCGAGGACAAGAATACATAACTGTTAAGCTTAATGCAGCCATATCCTTCACAATGAAGAAGACTTTGTGCAAATATATTGTTTTGCGCATAAACTTTAGCTGAAAATCTCGAAAGCAAGTGTTTATCCTAAAAATCATGATACCCCGCCATACCTTAGTTTGTTGCTCTCTAACTCAAATAAACATACGTACAAACACGTTGCCTTATCTACACAACCAGAATACGTACATTATTAAGAAAGTTGCGTTCAGATTTATGCTTCCGTTTCTCCTCTAAAGCCTGCTTTTCATAAGAGATGAAACGTTCGGGAACGGTCAGCAACCGTCTGTGTGCGACAGTCTCAGACACACGTTCCCATTAAAAGTTAAGGCAGTCGCCGGGAAGAGTTATTATGGTCGAGAAAGTGAAAAAGTATTTATGTTATTTGACAAAGATGCCTATAAATTATTCTGTGTTTCCCTGGCTGTAGCTTCTCTTACCTGGAAACAAATTACACCGATTTGTGTTGGTGCCGTGACAGTCTGCGCATGTCTTGTGGGGGTTGCTTGTTGGGTATTCAGGTAAGTATATCTCTATATCCAACTTAAGTCCGTGGAGTACGAAATACTTATATTTAGGCCTTGAACGAGTACAAATATCCTACGATATTTGTAGGATATTTGTACAAATATACAAATATCCTACGATATTTGTACTGTAGCGTTTAATTTGTTTAGTAGCAAACTAGTTAAACAAGTCTCAATTGAAAGGAAAAGTTTGATGATAAATCTTTAATTAGACAGCTTAGTGTGTAGTATTGCTTGATATTGCTATTCGTCCTTTGCATTTTTCCTTGCACTTCGGGATAGTCAAAATACTTCAAGACTCTTAACAACATCCAGCCATACTACGTGCTAAACTGTCTACGCAACAACCCGAAAGCATACCAATCAAGAGTAGCTTTTGCAATGTAATGCAATTTCGTAGTGGTGTTGCAGAGATTGACACCGTTATTTGGTGTTAGATAATCCTACGGGACTTGACATATTTTGTATAATATGACTATGGTGGTCTCAACAAGTTAATAACGTGACTTTTGGAAGACGTATGTTTATTTTGGCCTACGTAATACCACAAAACGAGGGTTTGAAAGGACACTGCGGCGGGCTAAAATAAACAAGTTTTATCATCAATACACAAGGCCAGTTTGATTATCCAAAGCAAATGTATAACGTAGTATCACTTGGCAGTCCACCATCTTTTTGAAGACAGCGGTCTTGTTATTGATCACACATATTGATGATAGTGATGAATAGTGATAACGGTGGTCATGGGGATAGTGCTGATGATCGGTGATAATAGGGATAATGGTGATTGTGATGCATGGTAGTTGCAGTGGCGATGACCCATTGTGATGGTGATGGTGGTGGTTGTGGTGAGGGTGATGGTGATGGTGGTAGTGATAGTGATAGTGATGTTGATGGTGGTGATAACGCTGAGGGTTATCGTGATCCTGATAGTATTCATAGTGGTCAAAGTAATGATATAATTGTGATGGTATTGGTAGCTCTTCGAAAGCATATGATTTGTCTTAATATACCGAGTTCATTGCAGGAAACGACAAAGTCCGTCACCGAGTTCAACATTCCTTACAACGCTGGATGTGGTAAGTGCAAATTGTATGTAGCTCAATTGGACCAAACTCTGAAGGTGCTTTTTCACTATAAGTGATAGTAGAGGTATTGATTAGATAAACAACTTGAGAATCTTTCTCCACAGAGACCCTTCACGTCCCTCGAACAAACAGAATCATCATATTTCGCTGATACGGGCGAGTATGATGACCGCGATTTTTACGATCCACCGCAAAGGACCTGCGATATAGGAACAACTACAGAGGACTTACGATAAACACGATCCATCACAGAGGTCCAATACTTTATGATCCACTACAGTGGACCACGATACACATGTTCCATCACAGAGGACCTATCATATAGGAAACATTACAGGAGACCTACGGTATTTAAGTTCTTTCACAGAGGACATACGATGAAAGAATCACTGTGGAAGACCTACGATATATTTGTGATCCATCACAGAGGATCTATAATAGACACGATCCATCACATAGGATCTACGATACATGATCCATTACAGTGGACCTGTGATACAGGAACCACTACAGAAGACCTACGGTATAATATATATGTTCTATCACAAAGGACTTACCATAAAGGAATCACTGCGGAAGACCTACGATATATATATATATATATATATAGGATAGGAACCATTACTGAGAACCTGGCTACGATAAAAATAATATATCGCAGAAAACCTGCGATACAGGGTCCACTACAGAGGATCAACGATAGGCATGATCCACTACAATCAGACGATCAATGTGATTTATCACAAAGGACCTGCGATATATACATGATCCACTACAAAAGGCCTACGATGTATGATTCACTACAGAGGACCTTCGATACTTGATCCACAACCGACAACATACGAAACACAAGACTTACGATAATGGATACACTGCAGATGAACCTACGCTGTACGATGAACTAGGATCTAAAGTACTAAATTCACTATGGGGAATCAGTGATAAAGTATCCATTGTATATAAATGAACTCGCAACTTTGGATCCAGAACGGAGGGGCCTACGGCATGGAATCCTTCATAACGATCCTCTTACATAGGATCTGCTGGAAAGGAACCTATGAAGTAGGATCCACTACCTATAGGAACCTACGATATCTGCTACAAAGGAAACTACAAAACAGGATCCTTTTATGGGAACAAATTATATAATGCACCTGGAGCATAATGTGTCAAATTTGTCAAACTGACCAGAATGTCCAAAGTCTGAGAAAAACTGGAAATATTTTACTAGTTTTAGACATCTCTGATTTTGTTTCAAATGACACTTAAAAGCCAGGAAATACGTTTTTAGACAAACTAACTTTCGAAATTTCACTTTCGGCTCTCGACGGTGCCCTCCTCACAGCCCTGGATACTATTAGTATTGCCAGTGGAGAAATCTTTTCAGCGTAGTTGACCGGGAAACTTGTCAAGCGCAAACTCATTAGCGAACATTATCCCTCTTTTGGTTGCTGAACACTAATCTAATTTATAGCTTATAAAGTTAAAGGTTGTATGCAGTAGCATCGCCGAACAAATATTTAGCTGCGGGAACGTGTCTCACAAGGGTTTCGCATATCTCTAGAGTATTACATTTTAATGTTTCATTTATTTATTGCATGTAAATAAAACTAAAATGTTGTTATAGCTTTGTTAATCAATTCTTTGACATTTAACAAGAAAGTTTTTTACATTACGCCATTCATATGTGACCTGCATGAGTCAAATCGAAACGCGAACATCCACGGGCATTTGACCCCTGAAGCAAAAACGCAATTGTATTCACCACGACAACCAAAGCAATATTTTCAGTAATTGTTACGGCTTTGAGTAATGCCATTCAGTCTTAAAATTGTTAAATCAAAACCGCATCAAAGCAAAGCCGATTTCATTTGTATGTTTACGTATGCGCCGATGTAACACAAGCCCGTGAGTACGAGGTTGCATTCAGTATAAAAAACAAGACTAACGATATATCGGCCCCATCTTTGCCATTCCTTTTTTCACTTTTTAAAGTTTCTTACTTCATAACGACGTAAAAGTATACAACCATTTGAATAACATGTAGTAATAGAAACAGCTTTTCCGCCTGAGGTAAGATTATTACTAAAAACCTTCAACCAGAGTTGAAATTTTTTCAATGAATGAATAGTTCGAGTTGATATTTTGACAAGCAAAAGTTTCCTGTTCATTTTCTGTATTTTGTGCCGGATTCCGCGTCCTTGTCTTAATAAAAAAGTAAAGAAATTAGTAGGGGATCATGTAAAATGCTGCTCGACAATTTCAAGGGCCCGGGAGGAGGATCGCTTCGGGATTTGACTCGTACAATACAACTCAGCTGAGAGTTCGTGTTTCAGTAAAGCATGTTACAAAATTATATTATATTGTAAATACTTTAAGGAAATAATTATATATCATGTATGGTTTATTATTGGATAAAGGCTGTTTTGCAATCTTTTCGTAGAATTTATGAAAATGCAGTATTCCTTGCAAATTTTAACTGATGTAGAAAGTGGAGTCGCACGCATGTCGCGGCCAGTGATCCGCGCTGTGGTCTTCCTTTTATCAAGAGCCTTCTGGTTAACCTAAGTTTACTTTGCGTGCACTAAAGGTCAGTGAGAAATACTGTTTTGTTACTGAAAAGTTAGGGGAAAAGTCGAGGAATTTTGTTTTTTTCAAATGAGCGGGAACCCCAGTACATTCATGTGGGCGGGGAAGGAAAGCCCGCATTCGCCCCACCAAACCCCTCCCAGCAACTCGATTCCCCCGAAACCTGCATCACCATGCATTTATGTTCATTTGAAAATTTTGTTGCTTTCGGACACTTTTTTTAGTTAGTGCGAAATTTACTAATGTCTGCGGAATACTCCAAACGACCGCACCCTGAATCTCCTGGTACGTTGCGCTTTTGCTGTTGCCACTTGTCAAACTCGTTTTCTAAATATAAAATTTTTGGATGACCTCCGCAGACTGCGAAAAAACTGTCTTTCTGACGTATGTCCTGAAATGAGGTTTTTCGGGCGAGTTTTTGCGCTAGCCACGGAACAGAAGCCTGAATGTACAGCATTGTTTTGTGCAGCCTTTGTTTTTGATAATAGTGACTTTAAGAAGCTGGGACGCGAGCGTCAACGAGAACGTTAGAAATCAATAGACTTATTTACAGAACACAATGACTTGACGTGGGAATGCAACCAGCTGGCCATTTTCCACCGTCTTTAAAAAAAACAGAATTTGAAAACATCGATTCTGAAGTCTTGTAGAGAACGTGAACGTCGGAGCATAAATCATTTCAATCTTCGTGTAGCTTTAAATATGAAGATTCTAATTTTGCATGTTTACATAGCTTCATGTGAAACAAAAAAGAAACGAATGAGTTAGACAAACCAGAAAAGGAAAAGCGGAAAGTTAAAAACTTGGCAGCCGTCTTCGTCAACGTTCGAGTGTTCCTATTTCGACAGAGGAAACAGGCCGGCTCTTTCCCCGATGCTACCCCAGAAATAAACGCTGTATGTTCTTAAGAAATTTGAATGAAGGAATATAATGGTCTGGTTTGTGGCATGATTAGGGCAATGTACGTGTAGAGTTCTGCCAAAGATGTCGTTTGTGCAAAATACGTTTTGCGTGGTCTGTGCAAAATACATGCCTATGGGAAACGTATTGTCCAATTCACCCCAAATACCCCCCCCCCCCCCGCGCAACCAAAATGGTTTCCACTGAATTTTTGAAATGTCGCTTCAAAAACGCCAGAAAAAGGAATTTATAATTTTAAAATTTCTCATTGCCCCCCCCCCCCTGAAGTACAAAGCTTGGAATATTTTGGGGAGAACGCCAGTAGAGTGGCGGTCTGTTTTGCCTGTGAGTTGTTAAGCGCGCGGTCGACCTGTGCAGAAAAAACGCGCGCAGAGAAAGGACGTCTGGGAGAAGCAATTACCAAATTCGTGCCTATTTCCGTGGAAACCAACAGTGCAAAGACGGATCAAAACTGGCTTTGAATAAAGTTAAGGACAACGCATATTAGGAGACAGACAGACAAAGATAAATCAAGATACAATTCTAAAGATTCTTTACAATGTTGAAACTAACAATTCGAGTACTCAGAAGTCATTTAAAGATCGTAAAACTTCTGTAAAAGCGTCAAAAGTCCTTGAAAGCCCGCGCAGCTGGTCCCTGCTCTGGTTTTTTTCTTCCTTAAAAGTGCATTTT
>JAOBYE010206214.1:0-15927 GCA_025403585.1 Parazoanthus swiftii
TGTTGGTTGTGACTGACGTTTCAACAACCAGTGTGGAAGTCATCTTCAGACTCGATGTGAGCCGGCAGAACGCTTTTGCAAATGGGGCGGCTATAAGGAGCAAATGAAAGAAAACGAGTCTAAAAGCATAGTGTTTTGTCTAAAAAATATAGCATAAAATTGGCCGAAAGGGGGCGCCCCTGTTCCGCTGGGCCTCAGCAATGTTGAGTCGGTCATTAAGTTCCTATTTATAGTGGTATGGTAAGGCGGTAGTTTGTTTAATCACTATCGTAGTCCGGTGGCGTTGGCTGGCAAAGTCCTAGTGGCAGTTTTGTTTTTATGCGATCGGTTTAGTGTTTTGTATAAGTCTCTAATAGACCGTCGGGAGAGTCCTACAACGGTTCAGTGGATTTGTTTGTAGTTTCGTAAACTAGCTTTTAGCGTAAGTCTTTGCTCGTGGTTTGAAGAGTATGTTAAACTTTGCACAGAGTTCCAGTCAATATCATGTCCAGTCTTTTTGTGATGTTTGGCAGTGTTTGTCGGGTCTCCCTTTGTATCTGCTTTCTTTTGTTCGTCTGTCGTGTAAGTACGTTCCTGTCCGTACATGGTATGTATCCGCCAATTGTGCTTGCCAATTTAAATAATTGGGAGAAGTTGGGAGTGCACGAGAGAAGCCCTATCGAGTTATAGACGCACGCTCGTGCCATACAAAAAGCTCGCGAAAAATTGTCGGTTATGTTCTAATAACCTTGCTCCGTTTACGGCCAGTTCGTCCGACCATGCCGGAGACTACAGCACTGGGAGCAGCAATGGCGGCCGGGGCAGCTGAAGGGGTGGGCGTGTGGAAAATCAGTCCTGACGACAAGTCTCAAATAACAACCGATGTATTTTCACCTACATCCGATTCAACTGGTATTTGTTTTAATTCATATTTATTAATACTACACTACTTAGATGGAGGTCATAAGTTAGTTGGTCACTGAGTTGTTACGTGTTGAGTAGAGGTTCGCAACTTCAGTAGAAAGTGTTTCTAAAAACGTTTGTGTTTGTGGTAAGATAATGACAGTGTTTATCTATTCATTACTTGATATTTACGCTTGTTCGCAACATTTCGACAACATTTTTTGTTCATACATTGCTTACTAGCTTTCTAAGAATGAAATACAAAAAAGGTAAATTTAAGTTAATATTAGTCATTTACAGGCGAAGAGCCACAGATTGGAAGAACCGTAATAAAGTTGTTGTTATTATCATATTTATTATTATCATTGTTATTATTATTTTATTATTTTTACTGTTAGTATTATTATTACCGTTATCATTATTATCATTATCACTGTTACTGTTTTACGACCTAGAGCCTGCTGATGTCTCTTTTCTTTTTAACACTTCTCATAAGGGTATATTTTTCCTTGCTGCTACATTGTACCATAGCCAACACGAAATACTGCTATAGATTTTAGACAGCGTTGTGGTAGGATAATTATTTTAAATTATGACAGCTTGGGTTTTAAAACTAACATGAAATGCTGCTATGGATTTTGAACAGCGTTGTGGTAGAATAATCATTTTAGTTGAGTTAATGTAGGCGTGGGCATGAAATGCTGCAATGTGGTAGGATAATCATTTTGATTTATGGTAATGTGGGTTTTAAAGCTAACACGAAATGCTGCTGTGGATTTTTTCTGTAATTTTCGACGTTTTAAAACATTTATTTCTCCTTAATTATGTGATATATCACGCTAACATTTGCAGTGAATACTTACTGTTCTATGTACGATCAAATTCTGGACTCATTTTGGTTCAACCCAGACTTTGGTTTTATGCTGCATTATGCTAATGAGGGAAAATGTAAACAATGACGTCATCTGAAACTCGTAACGACAGCGACGGTGACAACAATAATTACACTCGCATCATCGACAATGACAACAGTAAAAGTGACAATAACTGAGTCACATTGAGAGTTCTGTTTGAGCCGGGAGCTGCATTCTGCTACCAGCTGTTAGCCCACCAAATGATTACAGAAAATCCCCAGTAGCCTTCCCCGAAGTCCTCCCTTGACAGTGTTTTTGTGTTGATAACGTGTGTTGTATTTCAATTCTAAATTTACCAGCACGTGATCGCCACTACGCATGTTGGAAGAAGGCAGTTCAGAGGTGCATGAAATGGGTGGAAGAGGAAACACCCGACAACCAAGGTACTAGCAGGGTTTAAACTTTGTATGGACGTTTGTGTAACTATAGACTCCTGTTCTTATGAGGGCGGGAGGGTCACCGCCTCGTCTGGCCTCGACCCTCGACCGGTCAAGCATGGATGGCCCTGTCATAAGTTTAGGACTTCCACCGGCATTGCCCTCTCTGCTTTTGCAGGGAAAGTTCTTGAAAGTTTTTTAGTTTTGTGCCTAAGAGTCCTTGAATTCAGTACTTGAAAAAGCGTACGAACCCTGTCTAATGCTGAGTTGCCACCTCAGGCAGGGCTCAATTTTAAGAAAAGTTTTTTGTTGTACATAGGCCAACCAAGATTTTTTTTTCAGTCGTCCCTCAAAAGTTGAAGGCGTCCTTAATAAAAGTGACGCAAACAGCTATAATAGTTGTTTCAGCGTGTTTTATATATTTTTTCTATTTAAAACTTTAACTAGAAGTAATGCCATATATCAATCGGATGGTCTCTGACGACCGGACGACCGTAAAAATCGAGCCCTGTCAGGCCACTTGTAATTCATTTAAGATTTGTGTTAATTGTTTATATATATTATCCATTATCATTAGATGTATTTTGCTTGTTGTGAGTGTCTTTTGTAAATAATTTGTGTCATTTGGAGCTGTATAGCAATATTCTAGATTGTGCTCAATATACTGTAAGTATACTTTGTTTAGTTGTGGTTTAACAAAAAAATATGTTTGGCATGTTTAACTCACAGAAACAAAATCTGATTTGTAGCCGGTTGGTTCTGTTCTAGTCTTCATACCGGTATATGTGTCGACAGTACATTAGTAACATTTCTGACAATACATTAGTAACATTTCGGAAATACTCCGAAAATCCGGTAATGTTAAGAAGACTGCATTTACTAAAAATCGGTGTGATCTATACATTTAAACTTCAGTTCCTAAATATGCTTACTTGTTAATACATTACTTACTGTAACTTTTTTGTTACATTTTAAAAATTATTAGTTCTTATCAAAAGCACTGTAAAATACAATTTATATAACACTGACTCATTTCATGTGGATGACGTTGGGATTCGAGTGGTTACCCAGTCTCAGGAGGCTGAGAATGACCAAATAAAGACTATATGCGATATAACATTTGTGATGCTAATAATTAAATTGCACGTCTTACATTGTTACAAATACTTTACTGAATATGATAAATTTAAAATCCAGTTCTTAAGTGTTAAGAATGTTGCATTTACTGCAATATTTCTAATAGGTTTATAATACAGTTCAAAAGAACAAAATTTGCATGAGAACTAGCAGCAGCTGAGTAATATTCAGTAAGAAATAGAAACGTAAAGGTTTAATTAATAAAAACTGGGTAACTGTATTCACATGGCACAATTTTTATCTAGGATTGATCAGCATGTGATACACTGTAGTTTGACACCTACGCTCGCATAAATGTTAAATTCTAGGAATAAAATAAAATTCAACACTTCTTACCTCCTCCGCAATTAAGGGCCCATCAACACCAGGAACCATACAACATAGCCTCCTTCGCAGGCAACTCTAAAGTGAAATTTAGCCAGTGATGAAGCAGATAGCGTGAATGATGGTTAATTTGATCAGCATGTGATAGTTTAACATCTTTGCTCGCATAAATGTTAAATTTGAGGAATAAAACAAAGTTCAACTCTTCTTCCCTCCTCCGGAATTGAGGGTCCATCAATAGCAGGAACCATATAACAGTAAAAGCCATAGTTCTTATTTTGTTTGTTTTCTTACATTTTTCTAGGAAAGTAGGAAAGATGACCACTTTACAAAGGTCAGCTTCTCCGATTGTTTTTGCATGCAGTGTTTACATTTGTGTAGTACGTATGCACACGTCACTGGTTTGGATCGTTGTTGCCAGTTTAATATTTCGCTGATTTCTTATTTTCATCAACAAAGTTTCTGTCAGCTTAACCCTACATTATTTTACGTTTCAAGGATTAACTCGTACTAGATACAATTCCTTGTTTAGATTTCGTATGCACTCACAAGTGTCAACAAGGTTTTTAGAGCGCCAAAGGTGCTAATAGCGTTCCTCTCATTTTTTTTAAAATTTTTTACTACTTTTAAAACATACACTTTCCTTCATTCATGTGATTTGTGGAGAGATTTGCCATCGGTAACTTTTCTTGGAATATGCACGGCCTTCGGAGCTTCGATCCTCGGTGACTCCAACGCTTCTTTCGACTTTCTTCTGCTCCGTGTAGGCTTAGCTTTACATAACCGTAAAACGGAGCACTGACAGAGGAAGGTTGGGGGGCGGGTACAAGTTTATCAGTTAATTTAAAACTGTCACGTTTTGCTTTTTTTCTTACTTTGTTTTACAAGATGTCACTTGCAAACGTGGATTTGAAACTTTTTAATGGTTATAAGCCTCTATAAACGAGTGATGACCAGTCAGATTCTTTATTTTATAGACTGTTAAATTACTGACGAGGATTTCTGTAATAGTCAAAGGCTGTTCAAATCGGGAATGGACTTTCATTAAAACTTTCATGTTGGTATAATAGGTTTACAAAATGACAACTGATGAATTTCCAGGAACGAGTGGGATGTTAAGGAGTTCTTACAGTGCGTCTATTCTGACGTTTACCACATTCATGTTCACTTTGCATCATTGCTGATCAAGTTAACCATCACACGTAATGCTTGCGGTACTTTAAGGTTGGTGATCTTTCTCGACTAACTCTAAATTGGCGTGAAATGGTTCTGAAGGAACTTTATATATGAATAATTTAATATGGATTTGAATTTTGCTGTGTGGTACTTGACCTAGAACTGACCCTTCTACACAACAACAACAATCCTCTTTAATGGTTTTCATGTATCATACATACATGAATTTACATATCATATATTTATATTTGCATTTGAGAACTAATCCATTCGAAAAGCAGTTCTTAAATCGTTACACATTTACTGTGCAACGTGAAAATCATCTGGAACGAAATCTTTTATCATGGAACGTTGTTCCAAAATTCCAAAGGGGAAAAATGTCTTGCCTTGAAAGTATTTTAAGCATTAACATCAAGTTCATTTTAAGATCTATGTCTTTATTATAATACTCAAGGTCCGAGTTTCAAAGTCTTTTCGAAAAAATATTCTGCTCAACATATTTTTGCAAGCAAAAGTGAACGGTTAAAGTGACCGACTTAAAACATCATTGCCAAGAAATCTAGTTTTTGATTTCAATCAAAATGCCTTCTAATCTAACAAATTCTCATCACTGAACAAAATCCAACATTGAAACTGTGAACTCTTGCTTTCCATTCACAACGGGTATCAAGAACCATTTTTCGCATGATATTGATAATCTACTAATTCAACCCTTAACACCCCTATGGACCAGTACTTTGCTTGAGGAAATAACAGCTGCAAAACACCTTCATCATTTTTCATTAATGATAATCCCAATAGCTGTCGTCACGTCAGATCAGCCCAGTTGTACACCAAAAACTACTGCTGAACTTTATAGGATTCGAGGCGACAAACACTCGTCAGTAAAGACAGTTCATTTACAGTGTGTCATTTTTTGTTCAGTAGTTATTCCCTTCACCCTGTTTGAAACTCGAACACGACACTGTTGATGTAGCTTTGGGAGGGGCACTTCCCTTCCTAGGTTTAAAAGGTAGTTACTTACAAATCATAGGTCGTATGCATAATACGCCTCACTGGCCATGAACAAAAACTTTGAGTCGAGGTTGTTAAGGCAGAAATACAGCAAATGTATGAGAGCTTGGAAAGCAACCTCGACATGAAGTTATTGCTGATGGCCACTGGGACGTTTTATACATACAATCTATTATATTATACGAGGAGCACTCCACACCCCTACCCCTCTCACTTTTGAGGTTCATTCGTTAAGAGCGTCACATTAGAGAGCTTAAGCCACGAGGATGCGAACGTCAACGAGAACGTTAAAAAACCATTTGCTTAATTACAGAATACAACGACTTCACGTGGGAATGTAGCCATCTGGCCACCTTTACGCATGTTCATCTTAGAAATAGATCGTGAAATTCTCCAGTTGTAAAGAATGTGAAAGTAAGGTTTGAATCATTTGGACGTTACTAAAACCTGGAACGGGGAACGGTCATTATGAGTTTGAAGGTGTGAAAATCTACAAGTTCTTCGAAGGCTGGGGGATTTGAACAATTAAGAACGTCAAGCATCGCTGTATATATTGTAAATATTGACCGCTCCCCGACTCATATTGACCGCTCCCCGTTCCCCGTTCCAGGTTTTAGTAACGTCCGAATCATTTCAATTTTCGTGCGGCTTCAAGAACGAAGCTTCTAATTTTTCAAATTCACACACCTTCAATTAAGACAAGAATAAAACGAATGAGTAACACAAACAAGAAAAGGGAAAACAGAAAGTTAAAACGTTGTTGACGATCGCGTACCAGCTGCTCAAGGTCCCTATTGTATGGGGGGTGTACACTTAAACCTCGAAGGTTGAAGTCCATTTGTTGCAAGACTGCACGTTGTACAGTGGGAGGAAGTACACCTCCCAGTTTAGTTTAAATGGTTAGTTTTTAGGGAATAGACCAGTTTCGTATTCCCATTTACCGCTGACTACAATGACCACAGACTCATTTCTGCAGGGTTAGCCTCGACTTGGTCTTGAATATACATCAGTACCAGCGAGAACGATTAGAAGTCCGAACCTCCAACTATACAAAGAACTGTAAATAACTCATATCTACGTTGGTATTTATGAATATGTAACATTAGGTCGAGGCTAACCCCCAATGAGTCTGCGGTCATTGTAGTCAGCGGTAACTGGGAATATGAAACTGGTCCATTTGAATTCTACGGGCATCAGACGAATTACAATGTTTCGTTTCCCTACAGGTTCGGGAGGCGCCACTACGGATGCACTGGGCCCAGCACTGTTCTTATTCGCCAGTGCTGCAGTAGTCTTAATAGCATCGAAAATTAGATGACGAACGATTGATTTACAAAGGATCTACCAATACAAGTCTGTAAGCTATTTTCACAATCATTCGCAGAACAAGGTTAGGGGCACACACGATAGGTACAGCTGGTTTTCCACTAGGCAATTTTTTTCGCGCGAAGGGATTTTTTGCGAGCACAGGCATGCGTAGTTTAATTTCAACAGGGTCACAGTTTTCGCTGGCTCTTTTCTCTTCGTAAAAAAGATTTCGAACAGTTTACTTTTTAGCCGCGAAAAAAGGAGCAAGCCAATAAGAATTCTGAAATCCGTCACGTGGTGATTTGGAAGTCGCGAGGGACTTGAATTTTGCGCCAAATCATCAGTCATAGTCGCTGATGTAGTGGAAAAATAAACACGATTGCTAGAATTTTTTCGCGGTGAAAAAATTCGCCTAGTGGAAAACCGGCTTAAACGTGAAGCAGATTATGCGAAGAAGATGAAAAGTCGACATTTCTGAAAGAAGGTAAAGGAGAAGTCCTCAAAAATATCACATAATTCTGTAAGCAGGGATTGCAGTCACCAGCTAATTCCAATTTCGCTCTGCGCATGATTGTGAAACTAGCTTATTATTTATTTGATGTTAAGGGTTTGCATGGTTCTATATGACTGGGTTACAAAGTATGAACATTTCCTTGAGTTTGACTGATAATTTGAGATTTGAATTTTCAAGGTAGCAAAGACCCCAGATATTTGGCGTTACCAGCTTTACGATTTTGCGGCAAGAAACGTGCGCAAGAACTCAAAGGCCGTGTTACACGAGTCAATTTGCAACGACGATTTTCCGCGCAAAAATGTTGCGTGTTGCGTTGCAAGTTTTTGAAACCAATTCAAAATCTCGCAACATGTTGCCGTGCTCCGTGTTGCCCAGAAAATCGTCCCCGGTGACATGTTACACAGGAACTATTTTCAACGCAACATTGTTGCGCGGAAAATCGTCGTTGCAAGTTGACTTGTGTAACACGGCCTTAAAGTTAGTTTGCTGCATGCTCAGTCAATCTTGGAACAAAATAAAGCCGTCGGGACTTGAAAAACAAGAAATATAGAAACATGTGTTACATTACACTGTCGGCAGCACTCTGGTTCCATCCGTCATAATTTCAGAGCTTGTTACTGTATTGTGTACAACACCGAGGGCTACCAAATTTCCTCAAGGGAACATTTTTTTATTCAAATATTATTGTATTATTCAAATATTATTTTAACTACAATCTAATACATTTGTCGAGAATAAAGAAACATATAGTTTTAAAGTGCTTTGGTTATTTCTTATTTGTTAATCATTTTTTTTGTTTATTTTAAATTTGCGTGGCTCAAAAATACTTTAAAAGTTTGCACTTCATTGGCCTCTGAAAATAAAGTCTCCAGTTTAAAAATCTGTAAAGGAATAAGCATACAACCGCCATGTTGTGTTTTCATAACCCAAAAATGTTTGCCGAGAGCGTCATTGGAGTAGGAAAATACAACATTTTTGTGATTCAGGGTTCGTACGGGTCCTGGAAAGTCATGGAATTTTACAAATTTGTTTTCCAGGCTTGGAAAGTAATGGAATTTCGATTTGGGTCATTGAAAGTCATGGAAAATGAGTTTAATTACCGTATAAAACATGGTTTAGTTAACTTAAATGAGTGAGACGAAACAGAAACTCGTCAGTTTTCACTTACGGAAAGCTAGATTCCAATGATACGAGACGTACAGGAATATACAAATTAATATTTTCTTAAGATTTACTGTTTTCTATCTTGAAAATATTTACTATGCTGGAAAAATTTCATATCGAGAACAGTTTTTGCTATATTGCAAAGAAACAGATGGTCAAATTAGGTCGTGGAAAACTGCTAAAGGTCGATGGAAAAAGTCATGGAATTTCACAAGGTCGAACGAGTACGCAACTTAAGGTCCGACTTAAGTTTCTTTACGTCCTGTAAAACCCGCCTCTTGTACACGTGTAAATTGGTAACCGTATATCGGCAAAATTCCGGTGGCGGGCTTAAAGCTAAAAAAATGCCCCCTCCCCCCCACTCGCCGGTGATATGTAAGCCCCACATATATAAGCCTATCTACCTGCTAATTAGTATCCTGGTTATAGACCCTCCCCCCTCATTTAGGCCCACCTGATGTTTTGCAGTTTTAAGTTCCCCTTTCTATTTAAAGTTTCTCGTTTATAATAAATACCACAATTTCAATATTGAAGTTGGGAAGCTACAACGCAAATGGAACTTGGAAGAATAATTTTAAGCCATGGGGATGTTCATTTTGTTTATTTCTCGTAGTATCTGTTGGTTCCGAATGTTTTTTTAAGCCTACCCAAAACCTCTTACGAACTTATATAAGCCCTGCGCTTTGATGTGGGATTTTACAGTATGCAAATATTGATAAAAATGAGCTTAAAACATTCAGCTTGTTTCGTATATTTTGAAAAAAGCTTTCCGCTTGTTTGAAAAGATAAAAGTTTTTGTTCCACACACTGCTGTTCCAAAATATTGTCAATCGAAAATACTCCATAAAGCCGGACGGCTAAAGTGCCTACAGTCTGAATGGGGTAAAGCGCATTTCGAGTTAGTAAAAATTTAAGTTCTAAAACAAGAACCGAGTTTTTTGGCAAAGAATTGACACCTGGATTCTGGAGTTTAACGCATTCTAATTCGATTTCAAACCACCAAGATCTGATTGAATTGAAGGGGAAGCTCGCTGATCCAGATTAAGTTCTGTTCCAATATATGGGAAGGTTTTGTGTGCCGAGTGGTTGCCATGGAAATACAAGCTTTTTTTTAGTTACACAAGCAAAAAGTAATAAGGAATTGGCAAACTTCTATTGTTCATTTTCATACCGAATATACATTTTATTTTACCCACGCACAACACGGTTTTGAATTAAAAGTTTATGAAATTTTATTCTAAAGCAACACTTCTTTTGTGCTACAACACTGGTTTTAACCAATCCCGAGACTCCAAGACAAAAACCAAGAAAGGCTTCGAATTTTTTCCTATCATGGACTTTGCCACGTGGCATTAAAACTCGGAGTTTCACATAAAGGGAATGAATTAGTGAATTGGAGATAAATAACTGTGCTAGCTGATGAAGATATCGTAGATTTTCATGTTTTTGCCAACGTGTAGAACGGTTTCAACCGTATCGCAATCAGACCCTTTCTGTATTCCAAGCCTTAGGCCCGTCCATTTCTTATTCGGATCACTTAATACTTAGATAATATGAAAACGTAGGAGCCCAATGGCTAAGCCATGAACACAAAAGCATTTGTTGCTTCTTTTAGGTTTATGTGTATAAATCGAGTTTCAACGGTTTTTATCCTCGAATGAGTAAACTAATTCAAAATTTCAACAAAGGTGCGTGGTTTTTTTTAACAAGTTATTAGGAAAACGGTTTTTAAAGGGTTTCTGAATCAGGTTACATGCCAGGTGGAAGGGGGCCCATGCCGCCTCTTCTTTTCCTGTCCGCGCCCGCCTTGCGGTTGTGATTAGCTCTACGCGCTTTGTTTTTCTCTTTGTAAACCCTGTCCCTCAGTACTTTAGCATCATCTTTTCCCCCACCCCTCTCCCCCTGCTGACCGCTACGTTGTGGTTTGTTCCCTTTATTGTGCTGGTCACCTCGTTCCCCACCCTTCTTCCCCTGCTGCCCGCCATGTCGGGCTTTGTTCCCTCTGCTGTCTCCACTTTTCTGCGAACTGTTTTGTTGTCCAGTTGCCTGCCTTCCCCGAGCTGCTTCGTTGTTATCTCGTTGACCCTGCTTGCTCTGTTGCGTAACCTCCACGTTCGTGTTTGGCCGAGTGGAAGTTTCTTTGTCTCCCTCATCTTCACTTTCTTCGCTGTCACTTGATTCCACTGGCGAGCCACCAAGGACACGGGGAATGGTGAAAGGTCTGCAGAAAAAGTATATTTTCAACGTTTCAACTTTTAAGTTTTAATATTTTCTACCCTATGTAATTGTAAGTACTAAAAATTTTTCCCTTTTATATTGTATTATAATATCGCAATTCGTCTTTTTATGAGTAAAATCCATTATTATTATTACCGGTAAATGGTAGCATGGTACCCGTGAATGCAACTCTACAGCACAAGCGCGTAAGCAGGGGAGGGCATCCCCCATCTGTTCGAAAAATTTCGCTTAGCGTGCATCATAGTATATATTTTTCTAAGGACTGCTGGCACAAGGTCCGCTCAAGTTTGAAGTGCACCCCCCGCAAAAAATGCTGGCTACGTTGTACTCTACCTTCTAGCAGTAACCTCAAATTATATGTATCACTAAATGAACATTGTACTCTGCCTTCTAGCAGTAAGCTCGTCAGCAGAATCTATGTGACATTAAATGAAAATTGTACTCTACCTTCTAGAAGTAAGCTCATCAGCAGAATCTATGTAACACTAAATGAACGTTCTACTCTATTTCTGGCAACAAGCAAGCTAGTATTACGTGTAACAATAAAAAGGAAGGTTGTACTCTACCTTCTAGCAGTAAGCTCATCAGCGGAATCTGCATCCAAGGCTCCCACATTCTGCGAGTCGTACGTGTCGTCATACTCATCATCATATTCGTCAATTCCACCAAACACGTCATAACGGCTGAACCTTGTCTTGACCGATGACGTAATATAGCTCCTGTCAGTCATGAGTGACTTCAGGCTAAGTTTGTCTCGCTTTTTACCTTTATGTATTTTAGAAGTGTCGACCGTTTTGTTCGAGAACACATCAAATTCATCCTGGTCAAAGATGGAATGCCTCTGTTCCAGTAGAGTTTCTTGTTGTTCTACGGGCTTTCTTACTTGGCCTTTTGTTAAAGTTCTATCCAAATTCTTTACATGTTCAGGAAGATTGTCTTCTAAGATGGAACTAATAACTCTCTCGACATCGTAAGCAAACTCTTCAAGACACTTTATTATGAAACCCTCTCCTAAGTCAGGGAGAAGATCCTTGATGTGAGACAACATTGATTCCAGTTCCACATCGCTTACCAGCTGTGTTGGTAAGCCAGCCCCCTTTTGTGTAGGATTAAGAAAAAAAGAAAGACCATAAGTTCATAAGTTGTTTCGATGATTATTTCTTCAAAATACAACAACCAATCTAATCCATTCCGTACTGAATAACATTGAACTACTTATTAATCAAACATCATGTTAAACTGACCAGTCACAAACTGGAAATTCATCCTTTCATAATTTTAATACTTACATTCTTTTTTTACAAGAATATTATTCTTCGGACCGAGGTTGGATATCTTATTTTTTAGCCGATTTTAGGCTGAAAATACTCTTACGAATATTCTTAGTTTCGGGAATATCGGTGACAGAATTTCAGATTTTAAAATGACTGTGGTATCGAATAGCTTCAAAGGCAACAGATTTATATCATGTTACACTGTATACGTTGTCTGAACGATGTCAAGACGCCGCGTCAGACGACACTTGGCCAGTTTGGCTTCAAAAAAACATCCCCAAAAGAGGTACCGTAACGGAAACTGTAAAAGAACATGCAAAATTACATTCTTAACAAAACCTGAGCCTCAGCAATATTCTTAAAATATTTTTAAAATTTGGCCACTTTCAGCCTCAACTTTTCTTTTTAAGTTTATTCTTATAAAAAAAGAGTGTAATCTATTAATTTTTGGCTGATTTCTACAAATCTTAGGAATACCAGTCAAAAAGCAAACCTGCAAAGGATCTCCAACCAAATCCCCATTGATCATAGGTTCGACTGGGCTTTGTTTCTCTGTTTTTTTGTTACTGTCAGACTTTTGTCTTTTCTTCCTTCCAAGGTTACTGGGGTAAGTACGTTCGGCGCTGTCGACCGCTGACAAGATGTACCGTACTCTTGCCTCATCAACAGCTACATGAGAGCTTTGAATGATGTCTAAATCTTGCTCAATGCTAAATCTTGCATTGTAAGCACTAAGAAACCTGCAACAAACACAAGGTCATAGGAAAATCATATTAGATTTCAAGTATATTCCAAAAATATATTATTTTCAACATATTCAGTTGTCAAGTTTTTTAATCTGCCTAAAAGAAACAGCATTTTAACTTTATAAAACCTTTTTGGATCTTTATCTATATGAATCAGAAACTAATCACGTGTGCATTTGTTATGCTATGCATTTATTCCGAATTTTTTAGCAACTTCTTCAGTTCGGAAGGGCAGGAAGAGTTTTCAACCTAATCTGATACACTTATCTGGAAAGCACAATTTCTCATTTACGTACCTTTTTTCAGACAACAACGAAGTTACAACCTGAAGGTAATCTTCAACACATACTTGCAGCTCTTCAGATTTCATTTTTCCATCACTACAGAAAAACAATAAATAAAGTGGTGTTAAGACTTCTTAACACTCTCCCAAAAGTCATGGCGATAGGACAAAAGTCGATCGAGTTGGGGCCATTTTACGGCCGTAATTCATGCAAAACTGCGTTTAGAGAAAACAGCATTTGAAATAACATCGCTAAGCAGACGCAAACTCCCGGTGAAAACTTTTCCTTGTAATATCTCCGGAAACAAATGTGCTATTGGACTTTTTTTGTCTGAAAGCCTCTTTTGGGAACAATATTGTCAGGGCTCTCCATTTTTAATAAACTAAGGGGTGACTTCACCCTTTGGTTGCCATTTGTGAGGGTTTTTTCACCCCCTTTTCAAAGTTTTAGGGGGTCGTAAACTTTTTCAACTGTAAAACTGGTTGAGGTTAATTCCAAAGTAAAATACATTACATGCTTCCGTTAGCTTCTTGGTTTGTCTACCTGCTCCAGCCTTTTGCGCGTACGTCACCAGACAGGCCGGAGACGTGTAGCAACCTGACACACAACTGTTTTGCGTTACAATGTTCGTTTCACAAAAAAATATTTTGACTTCTCTAGCCGCTATATCAGAGTTGCAAATTTCAAACGCACTAGGGAGAGTATTTGGGGGTATTTAAAAGCTCAAACTGGACTTTTTGAGGGTCATTCTCACGCATAACTTTGTTTTCAAGGGGGTATTTTCAGGCTTTAATGCGTGAATTGCGCGCAAAATGTGCGTCATCGGGAGCCCTGCTTGTCCCACCAAAAACTAAAATTGCCTATTTTAACCCGTTTCAAACTGTACCGTAACCTAGCTGATCACTCCAGAACTGGTACTGTATGGGAAAAGTACAAGAGGAATATGATACATAGCCGAGTGTTCTCTAGCTTCGTCAGATTATACACTCTAGCAGTCGTTTTCCAAAGGTTAAACCGACTACTTTCGCCACCAAATAGCCAATAAGAGCAAGGGTTATACCTGCTCTATTTTATAATTATTGATGAAATGCGATTGATGAACTAGTTTACCTGTTCATCAGCTGGTCAATACAACTTGATATCAACACTACGTTGGAAGTCCTTAGTAACAAAGCTTTTGAACACTTCCAGTGCTGTTTTAGCAAAACGTCAGCTCTTGCAAGAAACAGTCTCTCATCTAAAAAGGGCACAAGTGTCTCATAGTAGCTTGCTAAACGTGACACAAAGCCTTGTTTGTGGAATGCAAAACAAGCCGGTGGAAACGTCCTGATGAAAGACAGCAGTGTATGTGCAGTGTCATACAGGTAAAATATTATGTCACTCAGTTCCTTGATAGACAGGGTGACGTCTGCCTGTCCAGAGGAGAGCTGCTGTGGAGATCTGTTGTGGTCTTCGTTATGGAGCCCACACCTGGTTAGAATGTTCTCAAGACTTTCATACACGGTTGGAATGGTTGCATCCAGATCATTATGGTACCTGTGGGATGGAGATCTTGTTAGATGCTCCTGGTAAGATAATTACTGTGTCTTAACATTATTTGACGAGGCATAAAGGAGGCCATATGGGAAAGGGTGGAGCAGCCTTCACTCAACCACAAAGGGGGCTCCGTTTCAGTTTGTCCAACACACGGGACCGGGTACTGAGGCACTTTCCTCGTCGCCTGTCACGTGATCTGTCCAGGTCACGTGACCTCCAGCATTAGCTAATGAAGGCCATGGTTTATAGCCGAAACGTTCTCTGTTTCAATACGTTACTTCCAGTAAAAGATTTAAGTCTTCAAGCATTTTACAAACATTATTTGTCAGAATGGAACACAATTTCAAAAAAGAGAAAATTACAATTACTCGATCCCTAAAAGCTTATTTCTTCTTCTTCTACCTGTCTAATACCAATCTATATCAATCCCTTATATTTTTATAATATCCAATCCTTCACCTTCTCATCAAGTGGCTCTCTATCAGCCAACATAAGTTCTCCTTTTTTCTTCTATAAGCCATATGAGAGTCCCCAGTTGGTTTAGCAGAATTTCGATGCCAAGATTCCAAATAAAAAGAAACAGGAGGCGAAATTGGCTGGATTTATGGAAATCATGGTGGGTAAGTGCATGTCGGAAAAACGCCAACCAAGCAAATAAATTTACAAAAACCAAGAAAAATTTACAAAAGTTAAGGGTTTTATCACGCCAGGTTTGCTTATCTTGCTTTTCTTCATCCACTATGAAAGGGCAGTTGCATAACTTTTTGGTCGAAAAAAGTTACACACTTCATACTTTTGCTTTAAAAATTAGATTTCAAGACGTCATCTTGGAAATTCACCCAACGTTTTTCTCTTACTACCTGGCGCGCATGTGCGGTCATTATTCCGACATATCATTGGGGACCATATTGTATCCTCCCGACCAACTACGTCTTTCATCAACCATATTTATGTCATGAATCCCCTCCCCTCTACTCGTCTCTCCTATCCTCTCAACCATATTTGTGTCATGCATCCCCTCCCCTCTACTCGTCTCTCC